>JABXWE010016718.1:0-57757 GCA_014611495.1 Limonius californicus | reverse complement strand
TTAATAGTATTTAAAATTAGGTTACGTTAAAAGTAAATGTATGTTTAATTTAGTTTATACTTACTGAATTTATGCGGTTCTCTTTCCTATTTACGGGATAACAGCGAATTTATTCGAGGTGATTAACATTTCAATAGATTACCTAAAGATGAATCTGGATTAGGTACCGCAAACTTAAGCCATATCAAATTTAAAGTTAGGTTAGATAAAATTTTAATTTAGGTTATACTGTATTTTGGTGATTTTATTTCCGGTGACTTTTCCAATAAACTATTTTAAATAGACATTTCTTGCACTGACTAGTTATATAAAATTTTGCTGGAATAGGTTAAGTTGAAGCTAGATTAGGTGGGTTAAAATTAGGTTGCGGTAAATTTAAAGTTAAATTTTTCCTAAAAGGTACGTTTGTCCAGTGATTTTTCCGATGAATTTTTTAGGTGTGAATATTTTTTGTAAGGTTGAATTAATTTAGATTTGTTTAAAATTACACTAGTACAAATAAAAATGAACTTGTATTAAATTTAAAGTTAGGTTAGGTTAAATTTATAATTATGTTAAATTAAGTTTTAATTAGGTTATAATGAATTTGGGTGGATTTTCTTCCGGTAACGTTTCCGGGGAATATTTTTTGTAGTTTACTAATCCATAAAATATGAATTATTGACTGGTGTAAGGTTTTCTACTGTAAGGATGTGAATAATCGTTTTCCAGAGAAAAACATTATTAATCTTAGACTTAAGTAAGTAAACTAGAATTCTGATATTAAATTATCAAAAATCTTTTTTAATTAAAAGCACAGTTTCTAAGGAGTTCCAAGCAACAATTTAAGGTTAGGTTATCACGAATTCCAACCATTTTTTACACTGGATTGCATTTTTAGGTGTTTTTGGCAAATTTGTCATGATTGGATTTAATTGAAACGCAAGCAGTCCCTTTTCTATTTACAATTAAATTTTCCCGCGATTATGTCTTTAATTTTAATTAAATATTTAAACAGGTCGATGTAATTATAAAAAACCCGAGGTCCCGAATACTTTTAACCGCCGTTGTCCCACTTTTGCGTTTATTTTTCTTGCCCATATCTCATCAAGCGTTTGCCCAAAAAAGGCGAAGGTCCGTCTTAGGACCATCGGTCTGGCCACAACCGTAGCTAATCATTTACATCCTGCAGTCACCCTGTGACCGCCCACCTTAGTTATACCTTTTTTACACCCCGAAATACCGGTACCTAATAGACGTGCACGTGAATCGCCCCGGGCTACGTCAAAATAGTTCGAAATGACCTGGGCCTAACTTTAAGTGGGCGCATGCAAGCACAAGGGCTTGGTGGACCCTCCGAAAGAAAGAAATCAGGAACGGAAACGTGCACCTAATGACCAAACGGAAAATGATAAATTGGAGCTCTTCTTCAGCTCGAATGCTCGATCGTTTTTAGATAGTGTTAATAAGTGGCTCCTGATGACGTTTCATTTATAAACAGGAAATTTGTTTTAACAAATTAAACTTTAAAATAACGCCGAGACTTCCTTTAGCTCTGTGGGAGACTCCCAGTTTTTATGCGGAACATTGAACTCGAATCCAGTCCTTTCTTCAGCTTTTCCCAGACTTGCACTAATTTAATTAATCTTAAATTTCATAACTAGTAAATAATTAGATTTGGGGTACCCACGGGCCGACACAAAGGAATTTTAATTTCAATACCTTCTCTGTTAGGATTACCATAAATTTGCCCACAAAAGGTAGAAAGTTAAAAAATTTACTTTTACAATCGGATTTATTTGCATCCCAAAAGACTTTACTTTATTGTAGGGCTGTTGGATTCCAGACAGGTGCCATTATAAAGTTATATTGGTTCCTAATGGCAGGTACCTTACCTTTTATCTTTCATTGTAAGGGTAGCGACCCCTGAAATGAGCGACCTGCCACGAGGGATGAGCTTTACTGGGATCAGGTTGAGATTTACTGTTAAGGGATGTTTCGCCACTCAAAAGTCACAGATTTATATTTTGAATTGAAGATGTTATGAATGTTAAAGCTGGGTAAAAAGCAGAAGTTTTAGGTAGATGATCCTTTGAAGTAGCAAAATTCCAAATTTGAGCATTTGATTGAATTTTTTGTTAATTTCTACCACAAATCATCTTCTCCTTTAGAAATTGTCCTCAAAGTTGTTCCCTCGAAGAGATAATTAGAATGATAGATCTTCCTTTGTATTAAGTTCCAAAATAGACAATTTTTGCCTACTGAATCGGAAACAAATCAGACGAAATGGAGCAAGCGGTGCTTAAAATCCTGCTAGACTCCATAAAAAATTAATGGTATTAATAACATCCTCCTCGCTGAAACTCAAAAAAAGAAATAAAGTAATCATCTGAACGGTTCTTGATTTTTAGGAATTAAAATCAAATTTCCGGCAAAAAAACCGAGCATCTGCTGTATACCGTAATACAACTTCCCCCAAATTCCTGCAAACGCAAAAACCACTATCCCACGCTCCTAACCTTACTAAACTATTGTCGAACACGTGGTAAGCGTACGCGATTTAACCTATCCTGACCTACACACGACTTGTATCGTGCGTGAGTTCTTCTTTCCCGCCACACATTGACGCACTTTAGAATAACCTAGACTTTGTTAAAATTGTAGAAAGCTGTTCCGTTTTCCTTGGTCGGGTAATGACATTCAGCACACGTTTTAATCTAGATTGATCAGACGTTCAAAGAGATTTTTGTTTTATTTGATTGATATGGACGAAATCATCCTCAGGAGGTGTCTTTTCATTTAAAATCTTCAAGTAACAATTACCATGATTGGTATGACAATTTTTTGGAAATTACAAATTGATATAACAACTCTTTCCTAAAGGGATTCTTGTGATCAACAGATTGTGAAGATAACATCGTGATTATTTTTGAAATTTGATATCCAACAGTGGGTTACAAATATGAAAATTAGAAATTTCGCAATGGATGCTCCAGTCGAAAGCTTGGTGATTAGAAAATGTTCGCTTTTGGAGATGATAGACGTTGGATTACACATACCAAGCTTGAAATTTTAAGCTTCACAGCGGTTTTTTTAAATTAATTATGAAGGAATCGATAATGCTGCTTAATGTTTTAATTCATCCTTCCAAGGAATACTAGTGATACACCAATTTGAGAATAAAAGCTTTCTTTGTGAATTGCAAGTTGCTATTTTTGGAAATATAGTGACACATAAGGTAAAACATAAATTTGAAATTAAAAGTTCAACAATGGGTGTTAAGAAATTCTTCTTCTTCTGCGTGTTTTAGGATTTCTCCTGTTTATTCTAGGGACGACGACACCCAACTCTCTTTCCATCTCTTTGAAGGTCTTCCCACTGGTCTTCTTCCTAGGGGTTTTTGGTATCTGCTTATTTTAACCAATCTCTCGTCTAACTTTAGCGAAATCTTCTCTACCATTGTTAAAAGGTATTGTATTACCGAACGTAAGTATGTTTAAAATGAAAAGCTTCACTGGGTTTTTTTTTTAATTAGGGTCAGGTGAGGTAATAATGAGACAAATTTTAAAACTCTTCCTATAATTTCTGTGCGCTGCATAGCATAGTTTTTGTTTTAGGTGTACACGACTTTATTTTGTATGTTCTTTTCATTGGAATACTTAGATTTTATGATTTCGTATTAGTAAAAAATAGAAATTCAAAAACATGTGTCTTATTTTTCCCCGCGGATTCGGGAAAAAATGAGACAAATGTGGGAAATTCTAAGACACCACTCTACTTCTCTTGTTCTTTAACTTTATTGAACGGGTGGGTAAAAATAAGACAGTGTGCTCAAAACTGATTCTGAAAAATATAAAATTGTTTTATTGATTTTAATACAAGCAGAGTTATACATTTTTAAAGTAAAGTTGATTTATTTTTTTAAACTTAATGGTAATTTCAATATGAATTCTAACTATTAAACAACGATAAATGGTAAACTATAATAACTACTACATTTTTGTAGGAACAAAAGCAACTCAAAATTAACTTAAAAGATTATTGTAACGTTCTATTTTTTTAGAATATCAATAGGGTTTTCAAAAACGTACTTTCTTTTGCTTCCTACAGTGACCGCCTTAAGATTTGGTAACTTATTTAATAGATGATGAATGTATTTCACTTACATCGTTGTTGTTTACTTTAAAGGTAGTATGTTCAGAATCTATTGCGTTTAATGCCTTAACTTCTAATAGATGTCCTTCAATTTGTTTGACAATACAAACATAGCGAAAACATCTCTTTCCTTTACTGTTAGGAAAGTTTGGTAGTATGTAATCTCCTTCTTGGTAACATTTATTGTTTAAATCAGTAAGTTCCGTACTAAAATCTTCTACGTCACTATCTATCTTCGCCCAATCTACAGGGTCCGGCAACTGGTATCACCTATTTTCCAAGACCTGCCCTAAGGATAAAAAGTAATGGATTGAAACAAATTTGAGATGAATATCAACTTTATTATGTGCAATTTTAGTTCCTAAAAATTACTTCATTTAAATGGCCTCCCTGAGCCTCGATGCAGTATTGCAATCTTTGTCTAAAGTTTTGCATCACTCTTTTCAACAATTCTGGTCCAATACTCTCTATTTCTTCTGAAATACGCATTTTAAGGTGTTGTATTGTTTGAGGACGCTTCTCATAGACCGTTTGCTGCAGATATCCCCACAAAAAGAAATCAGGAGTCGTCAAATCGGGGGAACTGGACGGCCATGATATGTCACCAAACCTCGAAATCAAGTGCCTTTGAGTGTTCACAACTGATTGACTTCGTATAAAGCTTTTAACCACGTATACGCGTTGATTAATTGGAAACTTATCCATGATCTATTAAACTGCATAAATTAACGCACACAAATCTGACAATAGAATTGTCAATAACAAAATATTGTTTTAATAACAGCCTACTAAAAATAGGTGATACCAGTTGCCGGACCCTGTATATCGTCCTGGCTTTCCCCAGAAGGTATCTATTCTTAAATTCTGAAAAATTGTTTCGACGACGAGGAATCTTTAACCGTCTTCTTTACAGTCTTAGTTCCTAACTTGAGCTGTTTAATAGTTGTCTTTGACATAACCTTTTTCTCCTTTGCAGTCTCAATAAAATCTTCTGAAGTTACCACTTTCCCTTCTTCTAGTTTGGTTTGGAACTTGCGTTCTTCTTAGTTTATCTAAGAGAATTGTCGCTTATTACCACTAAATATTGCACCGACGCGATGACATTGACTGCTGACTCACATTAAACACGTTCAACGCTGTCTCTGTTTTACCCACTTACTGTCTTATAATTTCCCACTTTGGTGTCTCAGTTTTACCCCTTAAAAGTTTTAATTTTTTTTTAAATAAAGAGACTGACAACTATTGGAATACAGCCAGATATAGCATCCCCAGTGTGTTTTCCACCACAGATTTTTATATTACGTCAATCAGAGTATGCATTTAACTGATACTGGAAGAGTTGTAAAATTTTCACCAAGACATTTTCAATGCAAAAATGTAGTATTTTACTCCGGATTTTTTTAAAACTAATCTACATAACTTAGTAGCGTAACAATTTTATTTAATGATAGGGTAGATATACGGCTTAATGAAACTGCATATAGCTTGCAAATAAGTGTACGAAAAAGTCATATTGAAGTGTGTCTCATTTTTACCTACTTTTTTCGGGTGTCTCAGAATTACCTCACTTGACCCTAATGAGTTCGCAAGTTGATAACGTTTTAGTTTGGAATTTAACAATCCAAGGAAGGCCGCTGAATGATTTGTTTGATTAACAAGTTGTGAATTGATTGAGAGCATTACTTATTTTGGAAAGGTTTCCTTCTCAGCGTAATACTGATTAGTCCAACCTAAGTTTGAAGTAAAAATGTTCCAAAGTTTCTTCTTCCAAAACTTCATGATGCTGAGTTAGAGGCATCGCAACTGTTTACTTTGATCCAGCTATTACTGCTAAAACGTACGCTTCCAAGAATTAGTGTTAATAAGTCAGCGTAAAAGGAAAAGACCCTCAATTTACACAACTTCCATCTTCCAAGCATTTTTAGGTGCTGGATTAGTCAACCTAAGTTCAATAGTAGAAACGACATAAAGATTTTATTTATATCCTCTAATTACTAACTGCTGAAACATACCATTTCAAGGATAGTGTTGATAAGTTAGTTGATCTACGAACGAAATTAGAAACCCTTCGATTTCCATGATTTCTTCTTAAAAGGATTTATGATGCTGGGTCGCCTTCTGCTTCTTTTCTTCCTGATAATAAGTTATTGAATTTAAGTAAAAAATATAGAATCCGTCGAATATCCATAATTTCATCTTCTAAGTATTCATAACGTTGGGTTGACGAGCCTAAGTATAATAGCAGAAACTCGAAGAAGCTTATATGTTGATCCACAAATTTCTAATTACTAAATTGTAACGCTGTATGGGTTAGTATTGATAAGTTACATATAAGTTGAATGTAAGTGACCCTAATTTCCGCAAATTTATATTCCAAGCATGTGGAGTTAATCAACTTAACTTCAATAGCAGAAAGTCCACAAAATTTTTATTTCTATCGACTAATTACTAACTGCTGAAACACGTCCTTTCAAGTATTAGTGTCGCTTACTTACTTACTAAACTGTGGATTTGTTTGGGTAAATGTTGATAAGCTAGGGGAACTAAGTGCAAAATTAGGCACCCTAATTTTTGCAAATGTATCTTCCCAGCATTTACAATGCTGAGTACCTAAGTTCAATAGCAAAAAATCCACAGAGTTTCTATTTCTATCCACTTATTGCTTACTACTAGAACATACCTTTTTTAAGCATCAGTGCTGTTACGTTACTGAATTTAAGTATGAAATTAGAGGCGTTTCAATTTCCATAATTGCATCGTGCACAAATTGACAGTGCCTAACCTAAATTGAATACTAGCAACTAGACAAAACTTTTATTTTGATCCATAAATTACTAATTGCTGAAATGTGCCGTTCTTTGGCTTCGTGTTGATAAGTTAGTAAATCTAAATTATACATTCTAATTTCCATTTATTCGTCTTCCAAGCATTTACGATGTTGAGCTAGTCAACCTAAGTTCAACACTAGAAACTCCGAAAGGTTTTGTATTCACCCATAAGAACTCCTGAGACAAGCAATTTCAAGCATTAGTGTGAATTATGTAGTTAGTTACTCTAAGTACGGAACTAGAAGCCTCTCAATTACCAAAATTGTATTTCTAAGAATTTACTACGCTGGGTTGGCTAGACTAAGTTTAACAGTAGACATTCGACGAAATATTTATTTGGCAAAATTAGATACATGGCAATTAGACTTCGAAGCAATCCCGATGCTGAGTTAGTCAACCTAAGTTCAAAAGTAGATACTAGGTATTCCAGAAAATTTCTATTTCTATCCACTAATTACTAACAGAGGAAACCGCGCTTTCAAGCATTAACGTTGTTAAGTTCGTGAATATAAGTACGAAGGCCCTCAATTTCCATAATTTAATCTTCCAAGGATTCAGCAAGCTGGATTAGATATCCTAAGCCTAATTTCTATAGTACAAATCCGAGAAAATTTATAATTTTATTCAAAAATTGATAACTGCTAAACTGTGGCGTTGTTTGGATAAGTGTCGATAAGTTAGTCGAACTAAGTGCAAAATTAGACACCCTAATTTTCGCAAATGTATCTTCCAAGCATTTACGATGCTGAGTTAATCAACCTAAGTTCAATAGCGGAAACTCCACAATGTTTCTATTTCTTTCCACTAATTTTTTTCTACTAAAACATACATTTTCAAGCATATATGTTGTTAAATTACTGAATCTAAGTACGAAATTAGGAGTCCCCCAATTTTCATAATTTAACTTTCCAAGAATTCACCAAGCTGGGCTAGATAGCCTAATTGTAATAGTACAAACCGATGAGAACTTTTATTTTGATTCGCAAATTGTTAACTGCTAAACTGTGGCGTTGTTTGGGTAAATGTTGATAAGTTAGTGGAACTAAGTGCTAAATTAGACACCCTAACTTTTGCAAATGTATCTTCCAAGCATTTACGATGCTGAGTTAATCAACCTAAGTTCAATAGCGGAAACTCCACAATGTTTCTATTTCTTTCCACTAATTGCTTACTACTAAAACAAGCCTTTTCAGCCATCAGTGTTGTTAAGTTACTGAATCAAGTACGAAATTAGGAGGCCTTGAATTTCCATAATTTAACTTTCCAAGGATTCACCAAGCTAGGTTAGATAAACTAAGTTTAATAGTACTAACCGGAGAAAATTTATATTTTGATTCACAAATTGTTAACTGGTAAACTATGGCGTTGTTTGGATAAGTGTTGATAAGTTAGTGGAACTAAGTGCTAAATTAGACACCCTAACTTTCGCAAATGTAGCTTCCAAGCATTTACGATCCGAGTTAGTCAACCTAAGTTCAACAGCGGAAACTCCACAAAGTTTCTATTTCATTCCACTAATTGCTTACTACTAAAACAAGCCTTTTCAACCGTCAGTATTGTTAAGGTACTGAATCTAAGTATGAAATTAGAAGGCCCTCAGTTTCCATAATTTTACCTACCTAGGATTCACCAAGCTGGGTTGCATAGCTTGAGTTTAATAGTACAAACCGGAGAAAATTTATATTTTGATTCACAATTTGTTAACTGTTAAACTGTGGCGTTGTTTGGGTAAATGTTGATAAGTTAATGGAACTAAGTGCTAAATTAGACAGCCTAATTTTTGCAAATGTATCTTCCAAGCATTTACGATGCTGAGTTAATCAACCTAAGTTCAATAGCGGAAACTCCTCAATGTTTCTATTTCTTTCCACTAATTGCTTACTACTAAAAGAAGCCTTTTCAGCCATCAGTGTTGTTAAGTTACTGAATCAAGTACGAAATTAGGAGGCCCTCAATTTCCACAGTTTTACTTTCCAATTATTCACAAGCTGGGTTAGATAGCCTAAGTTTAACAGTACAAACCGGATAAAATTCATATTTTGGTTCACAAATTGCTAACTGCTAAAATGTTGCGTTATTTGAATAAGTGTTGATAAGTTAGTGGAACTAAGTGCTAAATTAGACACCTTAATCTTCGTGAATGTATCTTCCAAGCATTTACGATGCTGAGTTAATCAACCTAAGTTCAATAGCGGAAACTCCTCAATGTTTCTATTTCTTTCCACTAATTGCTTACTACTAAAAGAAGCCTTTACAGCCATCAGTGTTGTTAAGTTACTTGATCTAAGTACGCAATTAGGAGGCCCTCGATTTCCACAATTTTACTTTCCAAGGATTCACCAAGCTGGATTAGATAGCCTAAGTTTAATAGTACAAATCGGAGAAAATTTATATTTTGATTCACAAATTGCTAACTGTTAAACTGTGGCGTTGTTTGAGTAAGTGTTGATAAGTCAATGGAACTAAGTGCAAAATTAAACACCCTAATTTTCGAAAATGTAACTTCCAAACATTTACGATGCTGAGTTAATCAACCTAACTTCAATAGCGGAAACTCCACAAATTTTCTACTTCTTTCCACTAATTTTCTTACTACTAAAACATACCTTTTTAAGCATCAGTGCTGTTAAGTTACTGAATCTAAGTACGGAATTGGAACGCCCCCAATTTCCATAATTTAACTTTCCAAGGATTCACCAAGCTGGGTTAGATAGCCTAAGTTTAATAGTATAAACCGAAGAAAATTTTTATTTTGATTCACAAATTACTAACTGCTAAACTGTGGCGTTGTTTGGGTAAATGTTGATAAGTTAGTGGAACTAAGTGCAAAATTAGACACCCTAATTTACGTAAATGCGTCTTCCAAGCGTTTACAATGCTGAGTGAGTCAACCTAAGTTCAATAGCAGGAACTCCGCAGAACTTTTATATCTATTGTAACTACCTAACTGCTGAAGATAATCTTTCAAGCATTAATGATCATAAATTAATTAATCTAAGTTTGAATTAGAAGACTACAATTATTTATAAATTAACTATTGTCTTCTGAAGTTTGATACCGCATGGAATTACCTATACCGGTCTGTTAAATAATTAGTTTAAAATCGCATCATTCACAATGTCTGTCCATTGTTAATGAATTGGAATATTAAAAAAATACTTACTACCGTAATTTACCCTTACAGTAAGTTATTGTAATTGCCCGAAGGAAACAAAAACAGACAGCACCTATTCAACTTTTCCAAAGATAATATCAGATTCCTATTTTTACTAATGCCTCTAATTATTTTCATATATGACTTAAATTTTTTATTTTCCATTGCACCCTATGGAAAGAAAACAACTACAATTGACAACAGCTAAGGCATTTTCTAGGTGATTCTTGATAATTTTTCGTTTTTGCAAGTGCTTTTTCAATTGCAACCATCCTTCTGTTTTATATAAAAAAACATTGAAAAACGTATGCACGTGGTCCAATTAGACGCTTTCTACAATTTGGCAGCTCAATGGTTCCGCTGCACAGTTTGGAGTCTGTTGGTCACGAGAACCGCTCGCTTCTATCTTGAGTTAACACGTGTTCTCCAATCGTGGGAATAAAGGCAGATGTGCGTATCCAGTCGTTTTTGAAAAGCTTCTTTTGACCTGCACCTCGAAGAATCATGCATATTAATGCTCCTTGCTCTTTAAGTGCATGTTTGTATGCAACGTGATCGCCACCTTTTTGTGGGAATTTCTTCCGAGCCCTTTAAAGCCGACCAGGATGTCCATTTTTAGTGATTCATTAAATTAATCCTCGGAGATAACGACTTTTTTATTAGATGGAAATAAAGTATCGACGAAACACGCACACTCCCGAAATATTGACATTTGCTTTTCGTCCCTTGCCATCCATACCGTTCGCTACCCTTGACTGGGGTCGCGATCCACTTTCCCTCTGGGTGTCCTCGACCTGTGCGTATAAGGGTAGGTCACCCTCGGTAACGTTCATGACCGCGAGGTCGCTGCAAAGGGTCGAGGACTCACCCTGACCTCACCTCGCGCTACCCTTGCAAAATTGGGCTGAGATACACCCTTGTGTCTGTGTCAAGGATTCACCGCCGTGCTCTCCTTCACCTTATTCCGGTTCGGGACGCATTCCAGGGATAATATATTTAACGCTCCACGTGCTACCACTTCGCAGAGTAATTATATTGATTTTTTATTCTCGTTTGATGATTCGAGGTTATGGGGCTGGGTTCTATTTTGGTATTGTTAATTGGAGGCTAAGTGGCTCATATGTGAAGAGGTTGCTTAACGCATTCGAATAATTAACTTGGGAAAAATTAACATAATTTAAAGTAGGGCTAAGGCCTGAGGGGAATGATTTTTGACCTTAATCATCGTCATAAAAGTGCAAGCTTACAGTTTTAATTGTTGTTTTTCCTTGGTAAATTTGTTTTTTTTTGTTTACATGTATGGTAGCTGTATGGACATGGTATTGGTTGCCGTGTTTGATTGATCCTTTTAATAAACCATTTAACGATTGGTATTGGATTAGAACACAATTAACTTCGAAGTACCATTTTATCAAAACATTGGAGAATCTCGTCAGGTGTTTTTCGTTTCTCCAAATTGTTCCTCCACAAATTAATGGTAGTGGTTTAGTATAACGAAATTTCCTCGTTTTACAGATGCGCCTTTGGTGTGGAAAATGAGAATGAGAGAAATCCGCTCATATTACTATTTTCCATTACAAACTCATAGTTACTGGAACTGGATACCAACTTAATTCTATAATTAACAACTTTGGAATGAATTCTTTAGACTTAAAATTTGATGATTCTGGATTTGAGTTAAATCTCTTCTCCAAGATTTAATAATGATGAGTAATTAAACACAACTGTCCCGTTTGGAAGGAATAAAAACTGACGGTTTGTTTAAACTATATAAGTCAGTCTGGTTTTCCGTTCAAGAATTAACAGTAATGGGCAACAACAATTAAGTTAACTACATCTTCAAATTCGAATGAACACAGTGGGTTTTCTTATTCACAGAATTGTAGAAAAACAATAAACGACTCTTTTCTCTCGTAAAAAATAAGGACATCGAGGTGACTTATTTTCTAGAACCGGTCGAATTCTCACTTTAAGAAACTTTTAACAGTTCCGGTTAGAAAAATATAAAAAAAGTAGCGAGCAAAGATATCCAAATAATATTTGAAATTTGAGTAAATTATGCCCTCTAGGAATTACAACAATCAGCCAAATTCTGCAATTAAAATCTCCACAATGGTTTAGAGGTTAGAAGAATATTCAAAGTTAATTTAATCTTCCCTGGGTTAACGGTAACGGATTGGGGAGCATAAACAAAATTGAATTAGAAACGTAAGTAGAAGTTATTGATCTGAACTTGGAAAGTTGGACGTAACATCTAAGAAATAGCAGTTGTAATATGTAGAACTGAAAGTTAACCTAATTTCAAATTAATAGCTGTAAAATAAGTTTATGTTAACAGAAAATTAGTACATAATTTTTAAATTAAATAACCAAAAATGGATTATGTTAACAGGACGAATAAATTTGCTATTCAACGATTAACACTGTCACTGTCAGTATCACTACAGCAACAACTGAAGCGGAAATGTAATAATTATTAAAACGTCTACTTGGTTTTCGTTCATAACACCCTTTATTTAAATATAGCCATTACAACATTACCAACGTTAGGAATTATATTCCAGTAATAATAATTTTATCAGATCCGCTTCAAGAAATCCCTAACCCACGAAGGTTTGTTCAATTAACACCATCGACTGAGTATTGACCTTTACACGATCACCAAAGCAAACTCGTGTGGGTTTTCCGCAGATATTGAAAATGGCAAAGGCGTGTGTTGTTTATTATTGTATTTTACACTTGGAGTGATGCTAAAGATGGAAAGTTAAATAGTTCCCAGGAGGTGACCCGTGCCAGGGTCAAAGGTGGTCACGCGCGCAGCCACCGAACTTGCCATAACGACTTGAGGCTGTTATACGTCTGAGTCATTCTTTAATGCCATGGCACACGTTCTCATGCAGCCTACGGACTCGAGAGGATTGTAGGCACATACCTACGTCTGTCATTATTACGACCTACCAGGAAAAAAAGGAAGTTTTATGGAGGAGAAACTTTGATGATGATGGTGTCTTTTAGAATGCTCGCCAATTTCGGCCCACACGGCTCTTGTTAGCTAAATACTGGGAAGACTTCGCTGCTTTTATGCTAGCTGGTTGGTGTTGATGACCAATGCTTGAACGCTTTTGGTATTTGTTGGGGCAATATTTTGACAATATAGAAGATAAATATAAGAAATTAACTTAAAATGGGAGTTTCAAGAAGACACTTGAAAGAAACAAAAAACTGTGAAATGGTCGTCCCATCAAGAACGTAGGTTAAGGTGATGGATAGGTTTGAGCCAACCACAGTAAAAAAATATAAATTTGCGATTAGATCATTTTAATTATTAAACAATAAAGTTAATGCAATCCTCAGTTCGGCTACACGCGTGTAGGTGAGGGCTTGTTTGGATAAAAATTACTATTTTTGAGGTTTTATCCACCCTAATGTCTAGAACTCTTGTTAGATTAAACGAAGGAAGTGGTATCTTTGTGGGTCTGTTTAAAGTTTACTACATTATTATCCAACTATATTGTCATAATAGGCCAAACATGAGACTACCTCAACCGAAATCAGTTGCTTCATTACCTTGTTACAATAAAGTCTATCCCACTAAAAATTTAGATTGGACTATTTTGATTATTAGGGTAACCATTCTCAGCTTGAAGTGGAGTGGATAGAGATGAGTCGTCTTAGAAGCATATAACGTTTTTTTCAAAATTGTGTTGAACCCATTTTCTCTATCCACAATGGATCTAGTAAATTACATTGCGAAAAATGTCAAGTCCTTATTGGTTTACTTAGAATTCTAGATTTCAGTAACTATTATGATTTAACCTAAATCATGTACAGAACTTGCTAGTTACCATGAATGACAGTTAATGCATTCACAGAAATAAAAATAATCTGTGAAGTAGATCATTAAAACTTTTTAGGTACTCACAAAGGTCATTCACCTGCTTTGCAATTTACAAAAAAGAAAGGAGTAGAAAGGACCTTCCTGGATGATATGCAGCCCATAACCGTACGTACAATCAATACAGTTAAATGAGGACGTAGGGGAAGAAACTCAATTCATCTGGTTAAAATTCAA
The DNA here is from genome assembly GCA_014611495.1 of Limonius californicus. Classification (NCBI taxonomy): domain Eukaryota; kingdom Metazoa; phylum Arthropoda; class Insecta; order Coleoptera; family Elateridae; genus Limonius; species Limonius californicus. Next base: position 43,569 of record JABXWE010016718.1, on the reverse strand, counting down.
GATGTACAACTGCCATGACCATATAATTACAATTAACCAAAAAGGAAAATAACTTAAACCAAATTGGTCACACAACATGCCATTTCAGTGCTTTCGATTGAATAAAGTGAGCTAATTTAACCATAAAGAAAAACAAATTTTTGATCAATCCATTATTTAACCAACCTGACATTTCAAATTATTTGAATTACTGTTCATTCATTGTTCATTCAATCGGACAGAATCAAACCCACCTTGCTGCGTTATTGTATAAATATATTTCATCAAGGGCAGGTTAACTTTAGCCTAGTTAACGGGAAATAGAGAAAAGCCATTCTATATTAGATCAACGATTTTATCCAATTCCAAACTAGAACAGGGGAACAGAGAAGACGCAGTATTAAAAAAATTCAACATGGTTCTGGGTTTTCTACGAAATTTCATCGCTTACCCACAAAGAGACTTGTTACTTGGGCTAACGAGGAAAGTCGAGCCTTTGTTAGTGTGTTTGAATATTAATATCATTCACAACCATGATTGTACCATCATACACAGGAAAAAATAGCTTGACCCACCCTACCACTTTATTGCTCCCGCTACAAGAGTGAATTAACATAAGAAAACTTTAAATAGGGATATTTTAAATATCATTCATCCATCTTCATTGCGAGCTACTGAAGCAGAGAAAACCATGGTACTAAAAATTTTTCTTTCACAGTTTTTCCGGGCTTTTAGTTCTCAGCCTTCATAACAGACAGTAATTGCGCAACAAACAGTAATGTAGCATCATAAGCAACATAATATACAGCCTCAAATAAACAGCTATAGCTCAAATCAAAAATTAACTATCCCAATTTTCAGGAAGACATATTTATTGGATTCAACAATAATTGTTGAATTATTACACACCAGACTTTCTGTATTGTTGCGGGATGTTTGTGAAGGCACCAACTCGACACCCTTCTAGGATTCCACACTGCCACTTACTTATCGACTGCAATATTTCAACCTAAATAAATTGGCACCCCTGGCACTCTGAACCACTCTTACTTCCTGGGACATTCAACCATAATCCAAACAGTATTTATTAGACAGCGCACCTACAACGCCTAGTAAACCAATTTGATACAAAATAAGGATGTTTAAGTTTACAGTCAAGCCGAAGAAGAAAGTCGAGCCTTTGTTAATCTGATTTAATCTGCTGATACTTTAACTACCATTATCATATCATTATAATCAGCCAAAAACGAAAATGGCTTGACCCAAATGATGCACAAAACCTGCCACTTTATTGCTCCTGTTTCAGTAAAAGTGAGTTAACCCTAGCCCACTTAGCGCTGATTGGCGTATGTCGGGCTCAGGCAAAAAACTGACGAAAAAACTGGAATTGTTCCTTTTTTTCGCTGTTAACGACGACCACGCCGTACCAGAAAGCAAGAAATTAACCTCATCTCCAAAAATCGTGTGCAAGCCGCCGCGCAATCAATATCAATTTATTAATAATTAGCGATGCAGAATGTGTAAGCGTCCGGGGGGCCCAGGGGGAGCTGCCGCGGAGGTGGCGGCTCGAGACCGTGGGAACGAGCGAACGGACACGCTTCGTGGCACCGGTATGCGGGCACGGCCTGCTTGACTGTAATCAGTGAGCGGTTACACGCGTGCTGGGCACGGGATCCTGCGATCACTTGATTAATCTCAAGTAGAATCGTACTTCATTATTTAGAAACTACTTGCCACTCGATCGGTCTGCTCTTTGTAGGACAGATCTGTTTACTCTTTGATTAGAAAATGTTGCAACGCCTCGGCTTCTCTGATGTAACCTTTTTTTAGTGAATTTGAACCATGGGAACTTTGTTATATAAGCACCAAGATCGGTGTGTGCCCATGCCTAAAACTCGCCCATCCTTTTATGGGAAAACTTCCAAAGGCGAATGCTTCGACTGGTATGCCTCTGCAACGCATGAGGCATATCTGGAACTGTAGATAACAAAAGCAAATCGTTTGTAATCGGGCGTTAATGATTTGTAAATAATGGTCGTAGGTGGTCATGAATTGTTCTTTGTTTGGCTGCAATAATCAGTTTTAGCCTTGTGTAATATTCCCTGTTGTTGTGGGTTTCCCGCGAAGCTAAAACGTAGTAAAATTTCCCTTTTCATCTTAATTTGTTGTTTTTTAAGCTGGAAAAAGTATATGCTGTGGAGCTGGACATGATCCGAAACACTATTTTCTTTTAATTTTGCTTTTATTCACTTAATGCGGGTTTCCAGTGGAAACATTTTATTGTTAAAGCTGTTTTCAGACTGAAAAAAATAATAAGAATGGTTTTGGTTATTAGAAGATTATATATGAGGCGCATTTAAAATGTTTTTTCTGCATTAACCTAAACTCTTAGATGGTTTAACCACAAATAGAAAGTACATGAAATAGTTCTGTTTACATTAAACACTTAAGAAGGCATAACACCAGCAGCCCAGACACATGGTTTTATTTACAAGAAATGCCTACTTGAAGTAGATTGTTTAATTGAACGAAATGCATGAGACTTTGCAATAGGCTTTAATTAGTTGTTTTCAGTATATCATCCTGAGATGAAGATGAAGATAACTATAAATATGGTTTTATCACTTGAAGTGGTTTATATTAATTAAAAGGAATGAAAGAACCTTGGCCAAAGGCTTTTCTCTACTTCAAATTGGTCTTTTAGGTACATCCTCTACTAATCTAATCAAAAATATGTTTTTATATACAAGAAGCGTCTCTTCAAACTGATTTTCTAAAATTGAAAGAAATTAAGTTGCATTATATAAAGGCTTTCATCTACTTAAAATTGTTCCATTTTGTACAATGCCCTGTGCTAAGCTAATCCAAAAGAAGGGTTTTCTTAAAGTGGTTTTGCTTAATTGAAATTAGTGCAGGAAATTTATTTCATGCTTTTTCCTTAAACTTAAATTACCTTTTTTTTTTTGGTGAAGCACTCATCTAACCAATAATATGTTTTTATCCCAATAAGTGCCTATTTGATGGTTTCTTTGAATGAAGGAAACGAAAGTGATTTATCTACAAGCATTTCTCCAAATAAACATGAAATTTCCTGTAGAACATTTTCATTTAACCTAACTAAAAGGTAGTTTTATCCAAAATCAATGTTCCTTTGAAGTGGCTTCGTTTTATTGAAATAAATAGAGGCGAGTTATCTAAAGGCTGTTCTTTATTTAAAATGGGTTTTTTCGATACGACATCCTTGTGCTAATCTAATCTAGAATATGTTTTTATTTAAAAGGAGTGTCTCCTTGAAGTGATTTTCTTCAGCTGAAAGAATTGAAGTAAAATTATCTAAAGGCTTTTCTATATTTAAAATTGCATAACAGGCCATTGGCCTACACACAGAGGAAGAAGAAGAAGAAAATTATTCTATTATGTACAACATTCTCTCCTGGAATTGCTGTCGTTCGGATTCGACGTTTTAAACTGTAGGTCCTCCGTGTTTCTACCTTAGCGCTGAGGAGAAACACGTGGCAGAGAAGAGGCCGATGTCCAGCAGTGGGACGGAAAGGCTGTTGATGACAACATTCTCTGCTAATCTAATCAATATGCTTTCATCCAAAAGAGTCTCCTTGAAATGGTTTAGTTTAATTCAAATAACCAAAAAAAAAACTTCCAATGACGGTACTCTACACAAAGAAGCTTTTTGCCTTACAGCACCCTGAGCTAATCTAAAATATGGCCTTTTAAAAAAGATTTCTTCACTTGAAATGTTCTCTTCAATTTGAAGAAATAAGAGATTTTCTAGATGGTTTTTACCCACTTAACAAGTCTTCTCTAAAGAATGAATTTGTAATTGAAGGGAGTGTAGAGAAATTGATCTAAAAGAAGTCTCTACGTGTAGGATTTTCCATGTGGTAACATATGATGTTTGTTTTATTCCTTGCATTATATTTATTTATTTCTATTCTGGCTGTTAAACGAATGTTATTATATTAAAAACACATACATTAAAATAAATAATCAATAACTGGTTGCGATGAATAATTGATTATATGCACAACCAATCGATTGACTGAATTGTTGATACACAGAACAGTCCTTGAATTCAACAATCATTCAATGAAACGGTTAATTATGCAATTAAAAAAGTAATTTTTGCACATAAATCAATGAAAATAATTGCTTACTTTGATATGTTTTACCCATGGTATTGGTTTGTAACTTTTATTTTCGATATCCATTTTATTTGGTACCTTAGAGATAGTAGATATCAGAGGATGGCACTCATTTTTCTCAGTAAAGTACGTCAAATCGCCAAAATACAACAAATGCGTATTTCGACTTTATTCAAGGTCCAAAAACACTTGACTTGTGGAATACGTCACAGTAGGCGCTACGAATTTCAAAGAGTCTTTATCGCTCAAGGATTAACGAAAAATAAACGGCGCGGGGCCCCGCTTACGCAAATTATTATTTTTTATTATCTTCAGCTTACCGTTTAATTTTTTTATTATCGTAAGTGTTATTGCGCACGATTTTACAATCATGTTACCTGATAAGGTTTATCTTTAGCACGTGCTATTACGCTTCTGAATTTGTCTGTCTGGATTTTCCATTGTAATACATTGTCGGAAGCACTTGAAGACTGAATATCCCCTTTCGAAACAATTTTTTATGTTTCTGTTACTAAGAGGATATTGATAAACCATTTCATGGGAATATGTTGGGGGGCTTAACGTTATATAAGACATTTAAATGAATTAATTTAAAAAAATGAGAGTGGTATTTACAAAAGGAAATGTTCCAGTTGTAAATTTTATATTGGACTTGTTATGGAAATGTAATGGATACCGAAATATGGAGTTAGATATATTACAAAATACTAAAAAAATTTAAAGGAGTGTAATTCAGTCTGTATATGGCCCTTTCGCGAATTTAATACAAAATTTTCCTTCCGAATTTTCCATAGAAATGCAGGAAACTATGTATCATTTAAAACTTCGACATTTTTGATACGAAAGAGAAAGAGTTAATTCCCCGTTATTATTGATAATAATTTTAAACGGTAGAAATCGAGCTTAAGCACAATATGGCTCGTTACATTACAATCCCATGTCATAAACATCGCGTTTATATTAGGGGCTATAATTAGTACGACTTTCACTATCATTAACTCTATTATTGGCTTCCGGTACTCGCTCCGGTCAAGTAGTCATCAAATTCTCACGCACTTAGAGGTTCGTGCTTCCTTCTTTGTCGAACATTTGTCAAAAGCAGTACCATTAAGTGTTTTTTCTTGTTTAAGCCGTCGGTAATCATCCTGACGTTGTCCATTCACTCCAAGCGCTTTTTCTGTCAATTATTATTTTTCTCTTACCTTAAATGGCTACAATGGACTGAAATTGCACAACTGAATGTGTATTAATGGGAGATAGTCTCTAGTAAACTTGTTGGGAAATTATTACCAGTAGGTATCTGCAGTACTTGATTGTGGTTTAAAGAACATTTTACAAAATTGTACTTTGGAGAGTTTTAGTTTCCACTACTAATTATATCGTGCTACACATCAAACTATAAGTTTTCTAGTGCACATTTTAATAGTTCAAGAAAATCTTACTTGAAGGAAGGGTGTGTGCCTTTAATACTTTATCTTCAAAAATTACCAGTTTAAATAATGGAGTCAAAACGGAACAACTAGCTAAAATAGGCGTTAAGCAAAAGACAATTGGCAAGATGTGTAAAGGATTGGAAACAGGTTGGCGAATGATTAATACAAGTTTATATGGAAGTAAAAGGGTATGCACTAGTAATAATAAGAACATATGCACCATCTGATGATGAAAGGAGTGAAGTGAAAGCCCTATTTTACGACAAACTAACGGAAATGTATGCGACAGAAAGGAATTCATAGTTATGGAAGATTTTAATGCCAGAACAGATAAAACTGTCTATAACAACACCATTGCAAGATATGGCGAAGATAGAGTGAATACTAACGGTGATAGATTGATGAAACATGCCAGCAAACTGCACTTAAAATCTGAAATGGATATTATAAGCATAAACAAATTCATTAGTATACATGGGAACAACATACCCGACAGTTGAAATATATCACAGATTATATTATATCTAGGCAAAAATATAACGTACGTGTAGAAGATGTATATCGTGGTATTGAAAGTGGCACAGACCAGATGGAAAACCGAAATCAATTTCACTATATAAAATGTAACAACATTAGAGCATCACACAGAAGACCTTACTGTCATACATAATATCACCCATTAAGTCGTCACCCCGTAAGCTGGTCTGTCATAGTTAACAATACTTGGCAATTTATTGCCATTATTTTAAGCCCTTCATAAGTATTACACTCCCAATCTTCCATGATTTGCTTGATATACTGGAGACGCGGTCGTCCTCGAGCATTTCTTCCTTCTATTTCCCCTTCTATTATGATCTTCATTAATCCATCTCGTCTATGTATGTGTCCTATCAGCTGATCTCGCCTCTTCTTTATGTGTTTCCACAATCATCTTTTTTCTACAGCCCTTCGAAAAACTTCATCATTTGTTGTTCTATCGATCCAGCTAATTTTCATCATTCTTCTGTAGCACCATACTTCGAATGCCTCTAATCTTATCTTTTCAGCTTTTCCAATGGTCCATGCCTCACATCCATAAAGCGCCATACCACAGAAATATCTTTTAATAAATTGTTTTTTATTTGCCATTGAGATGTTGTTTGATGCTAGTAAGTTCTTCTTGTCGAAGAAGGCTTTTTTGGCCTGTTGTATTATTCATTTTATATCTTGTATGTTTCGTCCATCGCGGGTTATTGTACTTGTCTACTTTTGCTATAATTGTATTTCTTATCCTTATATTTATATTTCCTCCGTAGTTCTTTCCGCAGACCATTACCTCGGTTTTGGTTATGTTTATTTCCATTTTGTAGTTCTCTAGCAGTATTCTTTCCATTTCATGTAGTGCTAGTTCTAGGTCTTCTCCATTATCAATGATTTAAAAGGACTTTAGGGTTGGGTGCCAACGACCTCTCCGCAGTAGTGTCAGTGTAAGGGTCGTAGTTTTCGTATTGATGTGATGCGTTTCTAAACCCCTCTTGCGTTTCCACCAGACGTGACGTCATCTTGGAGAAAACTGATTTCATTGTTCATACTGCTGGGAAAATCTGGTTGTTACAGCAATGCATTCCGTGAGTCCGAGGAATTTATGGACACTGTGAAATTCTTGGAAGCTACCGCTACAGGACTAAAGGAAGATTTAATAAAATTCCTGTATAAGACACGGCTGCGCCAGAAACTTGACGATATATCATACTCATCTGCCGTACAAATGTATAAAGACATCATGCAAAAAGAAGCATGGAGAGTTACAAAAGGGGTTAGGGCAAAATAGCAAGGAGTATAGTAAGTTAAATTTAATACCCTAGGATGGATGTGTTAAATGTTACCAAGAACATCTCACCGAGAATAGACCGCATATTTTGGACAAGAATGACGATTCTGAATAGTCGTTACTAGAAAACGAAATAACTGTAGAAAAAGTCCGGAAGGCAGTGAATAGTATGAAAATGGAAAGGCTGTAGGACCAAGACGAATACCCATTGAACTTATAAAACTCGGACCTGAAAGCTGTTTGAAAACTTGTATATTTAATCTGTTTATGGCAAGCGAAGCTCTGTCCCATGAATGGAAACAAGCACATATAAGTATGTTTACAAGAAAGGCGATAGAAGGAAATGTGTAAATTACAGAGGGATAAACTCCAATGGGAGAGTACCTATATGGAAAGGTCCTAAAATTCAAAATAGGAAAACAACTCACAGACATACACGAACAAAGTGGGTTCCGAGCAGGGCGTTCGTGCATAGGTAACTTGTTTTGTTTAAGGCACGTACTCGAAAACCGATTAACATGTAACACCGAAACACACCTATCATTCGTAGACCTACAGAGGGCCTATGATAGCGTCCCGCTACAAACAATACAATGAAAGACGAAAGAGTAAATCATTTTATATACACGCCGTGCAACTACTGTATGACATCATGGCCAGCAGCGTAAAAATCGGAAACCGAATACTAAAAGAATTTAGGGTAACAAATGGTTTAAGAGACTCCTAACTCCTATTTTGTTTAAGGTATATATGAACAAGGTATTAAAAAAGTGGAGAAGGAAATGTCACAATACGAGATAACTATTGCGGATCGTAAACGGTTTACTCTACATTTCGCAGATGACCAGGTAATCATAGCTAAGGATGGACAAGATGTAGACTATATGCTGCGAAAACCTAATGAAAAGTATAAAATTTGGATTAACAATAAGCCAAAACTGAATACGTAGTAGTAGGTGGTACAGGCCAACACATCAGGGTTGAAGGAGAAAATATAAAGAATACGTCTTCATATGTCAATGTCTAGGTGTGATAACAACAAATAGCGGAACTAACAATAACGAAATTGGGGAAGATAAGTCAGAGTAGAATTGCCATAAGACAAGTAACTAGTCTACTATGGGTTCATGAAATTACAAACAAAGAACTGAATCTATAAAACGGTTGTGGAGAATATTGCAACATACGGCTCTGAGATATGGTAAATAAATAAAACAAACAAATACAAAATTTTAGTATTAGAAATGGACTATTGTGGAAGATGCTGCCGATTTACAAGAACAGGCCGAGTGAAAAATACTGAAATTAGATGAAGAATGGGAACCGACATGGACATAATCGAAGCAAAACGACTGCGCTGGCACGAAAAGAATGACGGAAGAAGGATGGCTAAGAACTGGTTGGGGGTGGTAACCCCCGCAAAGAAGGAAAAGAAGTCGACCCAGAAGGACATGGTGAAACGAGGTTCAGAAGGCCATGCAGAACTGAAATCTTCAACCGAGGGACTGGAGAGACAGAAAGCTTTGGAACCTGAGATGCGGGAAGCAGCGACAGCTGTAGAACAAACCACAATATACATATAGAACCAGTTTTAATTCTGATTGTATAGGGATTTCTTAACCCATAACCAATCTAAACGAGATCGAAGAGAACGTCCTCTAACGTTGTCTAGAACATCTAATAAATCATGGTCTTTACTAATTTGATCTGAATCATCCATACGCTTCAATTATTATGGTTTCGTGTCCATATAATTTTATGGTCATTGTTTCAATTCTCTCGGTTACACTTGTATAATTTGTAATTTAATTTTTGAAGTGTGTTCCTACCAAAATGAAATGCAGAAATGAAGATAATCTCTGTCTTCGATGCCTTGTCCTTTCTTCTTTGTTTCAGATATCAAGGCAATATTCAGTGTAAGTTTTTCTAGTCTCCTTATACTTTCTGGCGTCTTGTTGTCTATGTGTTGAACATCCATGCTCCTATTCTCATTGTTGGTTTTTTCGCCAGTCGTCTCGATTTCTTAAATCCCTATCCGATCTAAACCAGATCGAGGAGAACGTCCTCTAAGATTGCCTAGGAAGGCTGATAGATCCTGGTAAAATTGTCTTTACTGGTTTGATCTGAATCATCGGTAACACTGCAATTATTACGATTTCGTGCCCATATAACATCATAGTCATTGTTGCAATTCTTTCGATTACTCTTGTATAATTTCTAGTGTAATTTTTGAAGTGTCTTTCTATCAAAATAGAAACTCCCGCAAAAATGAAGGTAACCCTCTCTATATTCGATGCCTTGTCCTTTCTTCTTTGTTTCAAATATCAAGGCAACATCCACTGTAAGTTTTTCTAGTCTCCTTATAATTTCTGGCACCTTGTTGTCTATGCTTTGAACATCCATGTTCCTATTCTCATTGTTGGTTTTTTCACCAGTCGTCGTCTCGATTTCTTAAATCCCTAGCCGATCTAAACCAGATCGAGGAGGACGTCCTCTAACGTTGTCTAGGACGTCTAATAAATCCTAATAAAATTGTCTTTACTGGTTTGATCTGAATCATCGGTAACACTGCAATTATTACGATTTCGTACCCATGTAAAGTTATGGTCATTGTTGCAGTTCTTTCGGTTACACTTGTATAACTTCCAATATATTTTTGGTCTCCTTCAGAAATTAAGGCAATACTTTAAGTCTTCGCAACCTTGTCCTTTCTTTTTAGTTTCAGATGCCAAGGTAATATCCACATTATGTTTTTCTAGTTTGTTTATAATTTCTGGCATCTTGTTATTTAAGCTTGGGCATTCCATGTCCCTATTCTCATTTCTTCGCCAGTCGTCCTTGTAATAGTTCATTCATTTTCCGAGGCTTGCCAGGATTCTCGGAGTAAATTTTGTACAGGTGATGGGAAGCTGACCCATTGCCACGACCCCCAACTTGGAGGACAAGGTTTTCTGTTGGGGTATACTCACTTAGTAATCTGTCGCTGTCCCTGTTTATCCCTTAAAATAAATTAAATATAACGTTTAATGAATTAAGTGTAACTATTTCTGCATATACTATACATAGAAACTAGTTGTAATTGAATTACTGTTATCGGGATTGAACGAACTATCCTGTTTCCTTTCTTCTTGTTATGGCCTAAACTGTCTTATTATTGTTTGTTTCTGTATATCCGCGTGAAAAACAGAATATGAGGTATTTCCTGTCAAAACGTGAGTTCACTGTGTTTGTAGTCTTCGAAAACGGCAGCTATACTGTCATTGAAAGTACCGAGATTATTGTATTTTCTAAGTTTTTAGTTTGCGAATTAATCAGTCTTTATTTTGTGTGGTTGTCGCTCTTTTTCTCTTTCTCCTATTATGGGTCGAATAATAAATATTATATGGACACAAAAAAATTATGGAAACGATTCTAGCTACATCGTCTAACGGTTAGACAAACTACAATGTAATAGGTTAGAGTCTAACCTATTCTTTTCTATTCTGTCAGTCCACCTTAATTTATTATTTCTTATTCTTGTGCGTCTCTGGGGGCTTCTTTCTTTCTACAAGGAATTACATGACTTTAATAACATTATTATTATTTAATTCTTTGTATCAGTATCGGACAATTATATTTTTCAGATTGTGCATTAAATATTTTCTATTATTTGAAGGTCTTGCTTCTCTTTTCTGGAACATTTCTTCACGAAAAAATCCAGTATAAAGTTTGATGCAGTATATAATGAGTTTTCTTGTAGACATTTCAAAATAGTAATTATAAATTGATTATCATTACTTGAACCGAATCTCGTTTCTCAGTTTGGTCTTAAACTTTCGCTAGTATCTGTTTTTGCTTGCTCCTCTTTTGGTTCCAGTTTCTAGTTCTAGTTTCTAGTTGTAGGGTCCAACTAATCTGTTTTTAGCTTGTGCATTAAATCTTAATTTTGTTGTCCTTAAGCTTTTTTCCTGGCATATTTCCCTCTAAACCGAAGATAATACATATAATATAATATAAGTATAATAATTTTTTTAATGTTTATACAACATTGAAAAGCGATTATAATTTACAATCGTTTCAAAGATCGGACATGCTATCATCTTAGGTTGTTCATTAAACCTTCTCTAGTATGTGTTTTTCTTGTTCCTCTTTTCTGGCGTATTCCTCGTTAGAACAACGCTAATATAAGGTAGTATGTGTCAAATAAAAACGTTCTTTTTTTCTACAACTTATGATTCTAATTTACTGTTATAAGGATCAGAATTTTCAATTTTTTTTATAGGTTGTACGTTATGTTTTCTCTAATTTTTGTTGTCATTGCTTTTCCTTTCTGGTGTATTGCTCTTTACAGTAAACGTATTAAAGACTTGAAACAGCCCATAGGGATCTAATCAAGTACCACTATTTTTCTGCATTAAATTTTCTTTGTGATTTGTTGTCTTTCCACTTGCTGTTTGGCCTTACACCACATAGAAACGATAATATATAGTTTGTTTCCAGCATCAGACATCCTATTTTCTTAGTTTGTGGATGAAACATTCTCTTTTTATTTTTTGTATCTTCCTTTCATGCTTTATATTAACTATAGTTATCTTATTCTTCTAGTTCGTACATTAAACCTTCTCTATTATTTGTTACCCTCATCACTATTTTCTGATTTCTTTCTTAAAAATAAATAAAATATAAAATATTATATGAAAACAATTAACTTTCTTGCGATACATTTTTATGAAAGCAGTCATAAGTATAATTATTACTATTGTTTTTGGTTTAAACATGGATTTGATTTTTTGTTTCTCCTTCTTTTTCTGTATTATTGCCCCTTAAACCATATTACGCATTATTTGTTTCGGTTCCAGTTTTTTCTTAATGAAATCATAACATAAACTTCGGACAAGCAATCATAATTTCATTGTCGTTACCGTGATTCGAATATTCTATATTTATTGTACTTTGTACAGTAAGAATTTTGTATTGTTTTGTTGTTCTATCTGCTCTTTTTTGGATAATCCCTTCCCAAAGCAGGTATAATATGACGCGTTATGCTTGAAATACCTAAGCATTTTGTTTGTATGGACTAACGCAAAACAATCATGGTTTGATTATCTTTTCCAGGATCGAACTCTACTATTTTAACCGAGCACCGTTTACCTTGACATTGGAAAACTCAATTACTTATTGTTGTTAGTGCTACACGATTAGACTATCATATTTGTTGCATTTTATATTTTAGATATTCGTTATTCTTTGTGTTGCTATTCCTCGCTGATTGGGCATAGTTTTTCTTAAAACTAATACAATATGGCTTTCAGTATGTTAAATACGCAATGTATTTTGTATTAGAAATTTGATTGCCATTGCCAGACTTGGAATATTTCACTTCCTAGTTCGTGCTTTAAACCATTTTTGCTATTTTTTGTTCTAGCTGGAACTCCTAAATATCGCATTTGAAAAGGCAGTTCTAATTTAATTGCCATTGTCAAGATGTCATAATCGGATTATGCTACCTTCTTATTAATTGCCCTGTATACTATTCCTGTTCCTTTCTCCACGTAACCCCGTTTCAGATACAGTGGTGTGAAAAAGTTCTGTATCAATTGCACAAATAAGATAAATTGCTGTTTAAAACCATTTTTCCAATATTTTTCATTTCATCATTGCAAATATAATACAGGTACTTAAACACAATACATACTAGTAATAATAATAGCTCAAATGCTGATCTACAAGAAAACGGAATCAATTCGATATGTAAAGTTCATTCAAAAACAGAAAAATTGTACATTATATAAAATAATGTAGTCGACACTTAAACGTTTATTACAATACTCACTATTTAATTTAAAAATGTTTTAGTACTTAATAGGCCATTCTTTGTTTTTTATAACTAATTCACACCGTTTTGGCATAGAGTTCACCAGTTTTTGTAATTTTTTCTTCGTAATTCAACAATACCAGGCATTAATTAGGCATTCGATTAATTCCACTTTTCTTGTGGGCTTTTTTCTTAAAATAATGTGAGAAAAACTCTGCCATAAGTTTTCTATAGGATTTGGATCAGGGGATGGTGCTGGCCAGTCCATTCTTTTAACTTTATTGGTTGACATCCAAGATTGAACAACCTTTGCTCTGTGGCAAGGAGCATTATCATCTTAAAAGATAGAGGTTTTGTCAGGAAATAACTCTTTTCCAGTAGGCAGCCTCTTCACCTGTAGGACGTCAATGTGTTTGCTTGCATTCATCATGCCAGATACAACATGCAGTCCACGAACACCTTCAGTAAATATGCAGCGCCATATCATGACGGAGGTTGGATGTTTAATCGTTAATGTTAAAGGTAGATTCATCACTAAATAATACCTTCTGCCATTGTTCTGGGGTCCAATGGCGATGATCTTTTGCCCATCTCAAACGGTGGAGCCTTTGTTTTTCTGATAGGAGGGGTTTCTTCCGGACTTTGCAACCGCTAAGTCCAGATTTAAGAAGTCTCCGTCTTACAGTAGAAGTGCATACACTTAACCAGTAGCTTCGGACCATATTTTGGTTAAATCTGCCGAATTAATAATTCTGTCTGCCAGGCTCGTCCTCCGCAATACACTGTCGTCTCTCACTGATGTTTCTTGGACGGCAACTGCGGGGTTTATCTTCAATTTTTCCCATCTCAGAGTATTTTTTGATCACTGTAATAACTGTGGATTGATTTCACTACACTTTCATAGCTATTTTACGACTGAAAGCGCCTTGCTTATGATGACAAATTATTTCATATCGTTGTTCGTCTGACAATTTAAACGGTTTGTTTTCGGTTGACATTTCGCCATTGTTAAGGTCATGCAAAATTCAACTGAATAATCCACAGTAGCTGCAAGTGTATATATACGAGGAGTATTATTTTAAATAGGATGCGTTTTTAATAAGAGGAAAAATACTGTAAATATCATTAATAGTATATTATAATACAAGTGTATAAGCAAGCCTTTAAAGCACGCGCGGCGGGTTTAAAAGCACGAGGCGAAGCCGAGTGCCTTTTAACGGAGCAGTGCTTTAAAGGCTCTTATACACGAGTATTATACGCTATTTTTTTTACACCTGCACTACAATCTGACAATTATAACAAAAAAAGGAAATTCAAATCCTTTTTTCGAAGTAATCTTCAATCAATCTGTGTCATTAATCGTTGATATAGAAACGGCTAGCAATTGTTGTTGTTTCGTTGCTATGTATATTTATTACAAATTTGTTGATTGGTGAGGTTTGTTTCGACTTTGTGTTCGTGAATTACAAAATGAACGAAAACGAGGATATTTCATCCGAGATCAGAATGTTAGCCGAACAAGCTGAACAGCGATTAATCCCCGAGAAATCTAAACAAGTGTATTGCAAGGGATACGAAAAATTATCCAACTGGATGGCCAGCAAGTGAATTTCTTGTTACCTAGGCAACTTTAAAGCACTAGTGGTTTAAAAGCCCGTTTCTGCCTTAGATCATACACATTTACATGGATAATACTACTCCATAAGAAACTAGGTACGTCACTGTTGTAAGGATCCCAACAAACTTTTTTTTATCTGTCTCTTTTGCCTTTGCATGACATCCAATAATGTTGTTTCACTTGTACCCTTTCCAATTGGCGCTCACCCAGTTGCTGTTGACGTATGGGGAGAATTACACAAATTAAACTGTCAGTGAGAAAAGTCACAACAACAGCGCATAACCTGCAACAGTGGAAACGTTTTGTGTTATTGAAATCTTTAATTTTAATCTAAAAAGATGCGAAAATGCGTTATTTGCAGTGCTCCTCAATCAAGGAATTGTTTGTTTTCATTTCATCGGTAAGTATTTCTATTTCTATAGTTTATAAAACCCACATTTTTGAGAATTAACCACGTGCAGTTGTGTATTGTTTATATTTAAAGCTAACAGATATTCAATTCTTTAAAATTCATTTTAAAGATTTGATTACTTATGTACGGACCTATTGCAGGTTTCCTACAAATAAAGTACGTGCTGATTTGTGGTTGAAAGCATGTAATTTGAAAGAATGTCATATTAAGCCAGATTCACTTATATGTTCTAAACAATCTAAACATTTTTCTGCTGAAAGCTATGACGAAGAAATCTATTGGCCAAAAAAGAAGTTGCGTGTTTCGGCAGAGCCTTTTTTGCACTTCTGTTCAAATTCCTACCATCGATCTTGTCTCAGCATACTATATTTTAGAAATAAATATTTGACAGTTATAGAGGTGGCAAATAATTACTTTTGAAAAATGGCAAGAATGGTTTTGTCGTAAGATTTAAAAGACTGCGATAATTGCACTGGTTTATATTAGTTATATTTACTACATATTTAAATTTCCCGCCGTACAACACGCGTGAGCGCATGCGTAGATTGCATACGGGTACAGAGAAAGATGGTAGATATGATTTATTTGTATTAGGAAGAGAAAGAACAAAAATAGTTTGTCTGTGATATCTTTACAACACACTTTACAATCTGTTGTCATATCCATGTAAATGTGTATGATCTAAGGTTTTTGCACACTCTTTAGTTTCATAAACAGAGATTATGATTCAGGTACATATAATAAAAAATATATTTTTTACGTATTCTACATACTTTTATCTACTTTTCTACATAATTTCCATTTTTGTTCAACCATTTGTCATACCGCTGAATTTTTTTGAATTCCGACATCAAAGAAATATGTCGTCCGTGAAGAAGCCTAATCCATGGCTACAGTTTTCACTTCTTCGTCGTCGTTGAACGGTTGTTCACCAAGGAACTCATTTAAGGACCGAAACAAGTGAAAATCACTGGGTGCAAGGTCTGGACTGTAAGGTGGATGATGCAGTTGTTCCCATCCAAAAGACCTGATGAGACCTTGTGTTTGTGCAGAAACATGTGGTCTTGCATTGTCATGGAGCAACATCACACCGACAGTAGGACACGCCGCTTGTTTTGTATGGCACGCCGGAGTTTTCTCAAGGTCACACAATACACATCAGAATTCATTGTTGTGTCTTTCGGATAAAATCCACTAACAAAATCCCTCTCCTGTTCCAAAAGACAGTTGCCTTGATCTTTCGTGCTGAAATTGTCTGTTTCGCTTTCACACTGGTTGGCGACGATGTGTGTCGCCATTCCATTGACTATTGCTTGAACTCAGCAGTCACGTGAGACACCTAAGTCGCATCTCCTTGGTCAACTGAAACCCATCTTTGGTCAGCTCAGCCTTGAAAAAAATGCAATAATTCAAATAACGTTTGTTAATGTTAGTAGTGTTTGTAAGCAACATATTAATAAGTTTCTGGCGTTTGAATTTGATTCTTACTTTTAAAACTTCGATTCTGAAATCGCGTTTCTTGTTGAAAATCCGCCCAAGTTTGATCAGCATACGGTCCTACAATTATTATGCGGTGAGGGTATGCAGCCATTGTATATTCATACGCGAATGCAAGAAGTATATGAAAATGCATGTATTGCATACCCAACTGTGAAGGAATAGTGCCGAAAAATTAAGAATGGAAAAAAGGGACTATGGATGAGCCGCGACCAGGTGTACGGTGTACTACATTAACAGAAAGCGATATGGCATGTGTGGAAGGCCTTATTAGAGAAAATCGTCGAATTTCAATTAGAGAAATTTTAGAAATTGTTGGTGCGAGTGTAGAATCTGATGTGATGACTTTCTTCTGTCAATAGTTGCTGGTGACGGAACTTGGTGCCATTACTACGAGACATCCAGTAAGTTATCGTCGATGCAGTGGAAAGATTCAAGTTCACCACCACCCAAAAAGTTTAAAGCACAATCTTCTGCAGGCAAGGTGATGTGAAAATTTTTTTTTCGACCCTTGTTGGTAGAGTTTAAGGGACCTGGAATAAATGTCAATGCAAATCTGTACAACGAAACTTTGAACAAGCTTTATTAAGCAATAAGAAGGAAACGTACAGGAAAACCTCCGCGTGGGGTCATTTTGTTGCACGACAATGCTAGACCTCATGTTGCTAATGTGGCAAAAGAAAATCTTCAACCAAATAAGTGGAGAGTTTTAGAGCATCCACCCGATACCCCGGATCTATCGCCTTGCGATTTCCATATTGTTGGACCGTAAAAAAGGCGCTAAAAGGTCGGCATTTTGAGTCTGACCACAAGTGCAGATACCTGTGGAAGACTTCTTCAATCAGCAGCCACAAGAATTCTATGAGAAGGGTATACGTCGGTTAGTAAAACAATGAGATAGGTGCCTTAACTGTGACGGCAATTATATAATTAAATTGTTGAATAAATGTTTTATAAAGGAAAGATGGGTTTCAATTGAACACATTTCGTATTTAAAAGCAATTTTTGGAAACTATGCCAAAAGTGTAGCTAGCTTAAGGAAATAATTATTTTCTTAAGCGATGAAGAACTTCTTCACATCACTGTACATACATAGAATATGATCTATTGAGTGTCAAATAATAAATACTTTTTAATGTATACTTCCAATAAAGCAATTACACCTGAATAACTGTTAATATTAGAAACAAACCCATTTTTTATGATTGTGCATTAGAAATACAGCTTAGGTGGGTTTCTTAGCATGACGATGACATGGGAAAATTTCGATAGTATACTTTGTAAATTGATAGCGTTTGATTGAATGATGTTCTTTCCAGTGTTTCGTGACAACAAACATATATTTGCTGGTCGTAAAAAATCCAAGGTGTAAGCTTTGCTTCACGGTCGTAGTTTTTACGATATTTTTTATTAGTTGTGGGCATCAACGTTAAAGTCAAACTGTCTAGCTGCCACTGATAAATTAATTTAAAGATACGGCATAAATTCACAAAGAGCCGAAAAAACTGTTACTTAAGCTTGAATGATAAACTGCAGTCATTTGGTTGGCTAACCTGCCCGCTTAGATTTAATTGTAGGATAACCTAAACGGCCGAGATTAAGTGTTTTAGATAAGTACCGAAATTTCTATATAATTTCTCTCATATTTTCTTCGCTATTTCTCCCTTTGAAGTAACCGCCTCAGCAAACGGGTTTGGGCTTACCGATTCGGTCTTTTTGGTTACACAATCGATTAACGTTGCATACCAGCAGGTGAGACAATATCGGCATCAATTTTTTGCGAAAATTCCGCCTAAGAGCTTTAGGTGAGCAACTTTTACCTCGCATGTGGAAATTTTTCGCCTTGCAGGCGGTACCATCGGATAATTAGACCTCACAAACGCGAAGAACCACTCCTTGTCTAGCGAGGAATTCAAGGGTGACTTAACCAATCTTCACAGGTATTTAGGGGGAGATTTCTGTACAACTGCCCTTCTTTCCCACGATTTGAGACGCGTTGGCCATATGTCGTCGTTCTCGCCATAATAGGGTACGCATACATATACAGCGGGCAAAAAAGACCGGGGGTAAGATGTGATAATTGAAAGGTGTTCCCTTGGCGTGGGAATGCGTCCTCGCATGCATTATTTACCCTATATTTTAGTAACTCTTCGTGTTATCCGTCCTTGTTCTGTTCAGGGAATGGAACGGGTTTTTGTGGCCCATTTTATGTACCACTAGGCGAGTGCTCTGCACGAGGTTATTGTTGGTTTTTATGTAGATTATTTTTGTTAAAGGGCGTGTGGAAGGAACGTGGAATGCACACTTTTGTAAAACTGGTGCTTCGCCGTGATGGACAAATCTGGAATCTGGTTTCACTTTCATTCAGATAATACTGTTAACATAGATGTATATAATACAACAATGAATAAATGGGAATCAGGAAGGAAAGATTTTAGAAATATACATTTTTAGGAAATTAACAACTCATAAAACGATACTCCATTTAATAGCACAATCATGTTTTTCTCTGAGCACTTGATTCAATGATCTTATCAGAAGTGCAAAAATACAGTTACTATGTCAAATTTTTCTACTTGAACCTGTAGATTTAATAATTCTAACTTTGAATGGAAGATGTAGACAGGGAACTGATTTGACCACCATTAGGAATATTATTATGGATTATATCTTATATACTATACAATTTCTTAGGGTCAGTTAAAGGATAAATTCATTATTTTTCTGGTACCACCTCCATCTCCAGCAAGTTGCAGAAAGTGTTGTATCTGCGAGCTAAATTTTAAATTATTGATACCATTGATGGTACTTATATATTAATTTCGGTGGATTTATTTAAAAATTATTTTGCGTGGTGGTACCAAAATTGTTACCGATCTGACTACAAACCATCGTAATGATTTTTGGGGCACTGAAACAAAATTAATATTCGTCTAACACAAATACAAAAGAGAATGATGGCTGGGTATTGAAAATATAACTATTAGGGCAGATAAATCTGTAACTAAGCATATTAAAATTTTTATACTTCTTAGGGTTCCTTTAATTAAAAAATTAGATATTTTGTGTCAGAACCACTGTTGGCGAACTGTTCATAGAAATTGGTACTCGAAAATCGATTTTTGAAGTATTATAACTGAGAAGAATATTTCAGTGGTTAAGTTACTCATCTTGAACTTGTTAATGAGGTACTCTAGTTTGCAAAGAATACTAAACATGGAAAACTGTTTTTATTCATAATTGTTGGTTGGCTTAACAAAAAAGGCACCCATGATTTTTAAGAAAATATTTCTTGGCATGACTAAATCACTTAATAACAGTGGAATAAAGCCATTTGTGTTATGGTAGTTGGTGGAAGCAATTAAATTCTTATTTTTGAAAATATTTAAAGCACTTTAATAACAGTGGTACTATTAACTGACTACAAATAGAAAATTATACTTATAGATTGATTTTCAAAACAGTTAAACTATTGGAACCAGTTCAGTGATCAATCGCTCACTTCATTGCAATACCATAATTTCTAAATATAACTTAAAGTATGCTATTACTTAGCTTAATTTATATTTACTCCAAACGAAATAACATTTGGTGGAGGCGTGTTTATGGAAATTTGGTTCAGAAAAGCAAAAACATAATCCATTTCACTGTGGTATCACCACTGTGGTATCACCACTGTGGTTTGAAAAAAAGTAAGGACGATACTCATGAGTAAATGTTCAAAATATAATACATCCTGCGGTCAATTCATTAATATGATTGCTGACATTGCAGTAGCCCCACACTTTTTAAATAAAACTGCAATTACTACTTTTCAAGAAGTGAAACTTTGATTTCTGAACTGTTGAACTAAATTTAGTAATAAAGTCATCCATTTCGCTGTGGTACCGTAATATTGATTGACTAAACATTGTAAATGATACTCTGCAGAGAATTTTATAATACTTTTGTCATCCGTTCGGGGTTTAAAATCAGAAACTTCATTTCAGTACCAGAACTTCTGCAAAGACTAAATGTCACAAACGACAGCACCACTTTATTATAATTTGCAGAACTTATTTATTTCCCTGTAGCATTAGAACTGCTGACTGAACAAATATAAAAAAGGTAGTAAGAAATTTATTATTTCAGTAGAAACAGATTTGCCGTGAGCTGAGCCAGAAAATGATGCAACTATAACTTCTGTATAATATTATATCAGATAATTAAACTTGTAATAACTGGAAATGATATTCCTAGAAATAAACAATTATCAATTTACCTTTTCGTAGTTGTTTAGATCAACTAGAATGATAAAAAATATATATCCTGTTGTTGTGTAATTTCGGAATACATCTAAAGATATGAAGGTCTGATACCATCACTTTTAAATTAGAATTACTTCAAAATTGATACTTTCTAATAAGTAGTGATGCTTTACGTAAATTAGGGTTGAAATCACATCTTTGCCGATGGTACCAAAAATTCTGGCTCACTCAACCAATTATGGGGTGCCTTTTGACTGATTTTGGAATTGCATAATGTGCTAGCTTAACCATTTTCTTGAAAGTGGTACCATAATTGCAAGGAAAGATCTAGATCTTACCACTGATTTGAATATAATTTGCAGCTTTGCATATGAATTACAAAATTTCTAAAACCGGTAGGTGTGTAAAGCTACCCCAACTATTTCCATAGTATGTTCTATAAGGTAAAAACAGTACCGAATTGGGGTTTCACGTACGGATTTAACTCTAGGTTCCGAAATGTAGTGGAAACACACCATTAATTACAATGAATTTAATGCATGACTTTTCACTTTCGGGAACGTAATCTTGATCATTATTCAAAAATAGAGTCCCATAGGACGAATTGCACCACGATTAAATGTTTATTTGCACTACAAATAAAGCATTCAAGCCAAATCTCTACATTACTGATTTCACAAGTCGTTAATTTGTAGCAGTTTATACTTAAGAGTTTAATAACGAAGGTAATTTCAGGATGAAACCGTGTTGTAAATGCTTCGCAATTAAATAATGTTTGATCTTTTTTCGCCCTCAAGATTTTAACAATATTTTAATAATATTATACATTTACTATCCGATTTAAACATCTACCAAATTCCGCCACCAAATGTGGCAAAAAAGCAAAGATGAATAGGATAAAAGCGTGGGATACTTTTGTAGGCGTGTTAACCACAATCTTGCATTTATATCGCGTAACAATCATGATTTGAGAGTTTAGTCATGTTATTGTGTGGAGTGCAAAAGTACCGACAAGTGTCCAAATTCCAACAAACAATCTCCATTACGTTAGTGCGTACGTATTCGCGTAGGAAATGGAAAACCGTATGGCAGCAAATTGTCGTTGAAAGTCATCATGATAAAGTACATACCACGCAGCACGTCGACATTTTAGGTTTAGATATTTCTATGAGGAAACTGATAGGACCTAATTCAGTGATTTTATTATTTTTGTACAAATAATAGCCGCAGAAATTGGCGTTTGGCCGAAACCTTGAAGGGGGAATTTGGAATTAAGAATGCGGATTTATGATAAAATGCTTAAAATCTGTAGCATGATTTTATTGTTGAGTTGTCTAATAATCTGCATTCGTTTGATTTTTATAAACCCATAAAACTATGGTAATTCCAACACTCGTACTGCAACTGAAACCATAAATTTAATTCCAATCGATTTTCACGGACATTCTTTATGTAATTTTTCCAAAACTGATGGATAGGGTCAGTTTTGTGTATCCTACTGTCGACCTTTAAGGTTTTCAGTTTCGCAACATCCGCAAGGATTCAATGTCAATCGGTTAATTAAGAATCTGGGAAAGTTTCATCACATGAGTTCACTTAATCATCAGCAATTATATCGTAAAATTGCACGAAACATGTTGTAATTCCCAACCTAGCCTATCTTTTATTGCCTAACGCTATCTTTGCCCACCTTGCCGTAAATTCATAAATATCTCAACACGATGCAGATTGTAACCTATCACAATTTGGCATATGGGCGTTGAGTGAGGAATATCAACATCATGGGTAACATTGTGATTGAGGGCATCCTTGTTCAGCTCCCACCGCTGCCACCAAACTCCGTCCTCGTCCGACTTCCTGTCGACTGTGGGAAAATGAGGCAGGTGCTAGCGTTCTGTTAATCACAGCATGCATAGGAATTTTTTATATCCTTGACTGTCCAATTTCTTTCTTTACAGTCCACATTTTAGTGATACGCTATCTGGTCGAAGATCTCTTCTTGTTTATAGAGCGCTGCAGTTTTCAGCAAAAAACACGATATTTATTGCATTATTTAACCGTTCAATTCACAGCCTTACTAATCAAGCGTGCTGTGGTTGGCTGTTCTACGGCTCTCACTCGCGCCCATCTCTTTCGATGGCTGCCCCGTCCTTGTCGCACGATTGTTGAGCCGCACGTGCTCGTGTTGCGTTCCCACGGTAGTTTGCGTCCCCCTTTCCCCACACACATAGCACCGGCATGAGCTGGTTCACTGAATCACTGATTACACAGCCTACTACTGTTGCCCAGATCGTGACTGCCTGCAATACAAATGAGCAATTATTATTTCTGTTTGCTTGTTGGAGGGAATTTTTATTGTTGCATGTTTGGATTTTTTTATGGTTTTGGGAAAGTTCCTTCGGAGTTTTCTGTTGAGAATTCTTCAAAGCTTGCTTGGGGATAAGGAAATTTCCCATGTGATCCAAAATGAAATCTTTCAATCATGGCCGTTCGGTTATTATCGTCGTGTTATTGGGGTTTGTGCGATTACCCCAATTCGATCGTTGGTTCGGGTGGTATTGCTCTTTGACATTACAGATTGACGGTCGACCACGAGCCCGGCACACGGCCACTTGCTCCCGGTTATGGTGGCAGCCTTGCTGAGCGGGAACGCAAGGTCGCCATGTATTGTAAATGACAATGAATACATGCCAGGCACGTGATATCCTGTTATTCGTCGTAAAAATTACAAACGCTGCTAATTCGAACTGTGACTGCTGCAATTATCAAATTAATTATCGACGGCTTGCCGCCCGGCTCTCACTTACGCAATCTATTTGTTCTACCATAGAGCAATTATCTCCAAATTGCTTTTGGGAGCGATCACTTAACGCTTCGGTATTTCAAGTATCACCTGGTAAATGTGTACTGATGTTCGGCTATTAGCACACAAGTACTGGGAAAATTGGAAAACAGTACTCACGGTGCTAGTGTACTCGATATGAAAGAAAGAGCAAAGTTGGCCCTGTATTGGTTTTGATGATATGGAATTCTCTAATCTTAGTACTTGACAGTCATCAACAAATGACGAACATAGGACGCAATTACGTTGGATCAAATTGTTGTGCAAGGCACTAAGTGGCGGCAGAGGAGGATTAGCAAAATGTTCTAAACCCAAATTTTAATGAAGAAAATTCTTGTTTCAAATTTTTCATGACAAAATCACTTTTTTGCGTCCGAAAATTTAATACTGTATTCCTTGCTTTTCATTTGGCAATTTAGATCTTAAACATGTCACAAACTCCTGATTGATTTATAATGTAAACACAGTTTTCCCCAGAAACTGGCATTTTATTTTTCTTTTGATAATTTAGAACTTGACAATATTAGAGCTTTTCATAATTACAACCAAACGAATATAAGTTCCGGAATATTTTATAGTCTAAAGTCAACTTGATCTTCATTAAATTCAGTGTTCGAATTCTCCTCTCATTGCAACTAAGCATTTAAAAATTCCATCGTTTTTTTTGTATTATTATCAACAAAAAAATGTTATAAACCTAGAATCCGCAACTCCTCGCCATTGAACTTAAAATAGAATTCTCAGTTCTCCCAAATGCTCCCCTTTTTGCTTTTTCCAATATTCGTATAACATCCGATTTATCCAGTCTTCAAGACTTTATACTTGTCAGTTTTTAATATCGAAAAAATTTGTAAATCAAACAGGTGCATCCAATTTTTGCAATCTTTGTACAAGTACAAATCAAAAGTGCTGAAGCACCTAAAATCCTCAAGTAATCAAAGGTTTTTAGAATTCCAAAGATAAACAGGAAAGTGATAATGAGATCTTGAATACGCGTGGCAAAACATCTACAACATATTCTATATTTATATCACCGTTACCATCAGATCTCCACTTTTGCAATTTTCAGTTTAATTGCATACGCCCTTCCATTGTAACCAAGCGACGAATTTGTCAAGTGTTTTATATTACATTTAATTGAAATTAAACGAACGTTTAATATACGAGTCAGATCTCCATTACAATTCAACGATGAGTTTGTTGAATGTTTTATATTAAACTCAATTGAGTTACACGAACGTTTAATAAACGAAGCAGGTGATCATTTTTGTAACTTTGAGCTTAATTACGTAATGTACGAATATACGAATCTTCATTTTTGTATGTGTTGTAGCCAAGCGATGAATTTCTCCAGTGTTTTATATTAAAATTAATTTACGTTAAACGGAAACGACACAGATTTCCATTTTTGTAATTTTGAGTTTATTTAGGTACGCCCTTGTGTTGTAGCCAAGCGATGAATTTCTTGAGAGTTTTATATTAAAATTAATTTAAGTTAAACGAAAGTTTAATATACGACTCACAACAGATCTTCATTTCTGTAATTTTGAGATTAGCTATGTACGCCCCTGTGTTGTAACCAAGCGATGAATTTCTTGAGGGTTTTATATTAAAATTAATTTAAGTTAAACGAAGGTTTAATATACGACTCAGATCTTCATTTCTGTAATTTTGAGATTAGTTACGTACGTCCTCGTGTTGTAACCAAGCGATGAATTTCTTGAGAGTTTTATATTAAAATTAATTTAAGCTAAACGAAGATTTATTATACGAATTACATCTTCATTTTTGATATTTTAAGATTAGTTACGTACGCCCTTGTGTTGTAACTAAGCGATGCATTGCTTGTTTTATATTAAAATAAAGTTCAAC
Organism: Limonius californicus; assembly: GCA_014611495.1. Taxonomy (NCBI): domain Eukaryota; kingdom Metazoa; phylum Arthropoda; class Insecta; order Coleoptera; family Elateridae; genus Limonius; species Limonius californicus. The sequence goes on along the minus strand of JABXWE010016718.1, from coordinate 17,905 downwards.
GAAGGTTTAATATGCGAACCACATCTTCATTTTTGTAATTTGGAGATTAGTTACGTATGCTCTTGTGTTGTAACCAAGCGATGCATTTCTTGAGTGTTTTATATTAAAATTAATTTAAGTTAAACGAAAGTTTAATATACGACTAAGATCTTCATTTCTGTAATTTTGAGATTAGCTATGTACGCCCCTGTGTTGTAACCAAGCGATGAATTTCTTGAGGGTTTTATATTATAATTAATTTAAGTTGAACGAAGGTTTAATATACGACTCAGATCTTCATTTGTGTAATTTTGAGATTAGTTACGTACGCCCTCGTGTTGTAACCAAGCGATGACCTTCTTGAGAGTTTTATATTAAAATTAATTTAAGTTAAATGAAGATTTAATATACGCATTACATCTTCATTTTTGATATTTTGAGATTAGTTACGTACGCCCTTGTGTTGTAACTAAGCGATGCATTGCTTGATTGTTTTATATTAAAATTGATTTTAGTTAAACGAAGGATTAATATACGAATCACATCTTATTTTTGTAATTTTGAGGTTAGTTACGTACAGTAGACTGCAAATAGGGCTGCGGGTGGCTCGGAGGTGCGCGTTGACAAAACAGTGGAGTGGGAAGCGGAGCTCACTTTTTACTTGAGTCTCGAGCGAGTAACATAGGTACATTCCCTTAAAAAGTAGCAGCTTCCAAAACTTATTTGTTAAACTTGCGCTTAATTGATTATTGTAGTTTTCTTTGTTATTTGTTGTTTGTGCTACTGCTGTTTTTGTTGTTTGTGTTGTTGCTGTTTTTTGTTATTTGTTGTTTGTGCGTACTATTGCTGTCGTTGCATCTACTGAAGAAAAATGGTCTTCAAGACTAAAGTTAAAGGAAAAGTTTTAAGCGGCCAATCCCGAGAAATCATAAGTGCCGTTTTAAAATTTATGAGGGAGGAGAGTGAAGCTTCATGGCACAAGAGCCCGCCTTAGATTTAATTGTAGACAATTTAATTATAAATTTAGGTGAAGATGATAGCGAAACGGAAACTGATTTTGAAAGTGATAGTTCAGATGGAAGTTTATCAGGCATGGAATATTTAAATTAATATTTTTTTATTCTTATATATTCATATAACTGCTGAGGATTACAAATTTTACTGAGAATACGGAGTAAACGGAAACACAAATTTAAGAAGCATACAACAGAACTGCATTCCATCTGCATAATCCGGAAATATTAGGTAGTTGGCAACAAGTAAATAACTACCTGTCCCTATTAGAAACTACATTTAAAGGTATTTATTTTAAAAATGCATTCTTCTAATTTTGAACAGGGCTTCCGAAAATATTTTGAAAGTTCTTTTATTGCAATTTTTTGTGTATTTTTTATTAATTCAACCCATTTCACCTTTTCTTTTGTGTACATTTATTTAAAGCTTGTAAATTATAATAGTAAACGGATTTGGAATTAGAAAGTCATTGGACATTTCTTAGAAACGTCTTAAATGTAGGTAAAACTAAAGTTCCTTTAAAATTAGACATAACTTTATGAGCACTTAATGGCTCATTAGCACTTGTAATCTTAATAATGCTTAGAAACATCTTTCACACTTTACATAAAAACGCAAGTTAACTTTTGCGGCTGAATGTACTGGCAGTGTGACGTGTGTACTTCGTCTCTGTCATTCATTCAACATCTTTGTTTATCTTGTGCGCAGTTGAGCCGCAACGCTATTTGCAGTCTACTGTACGCCCTTGTGTTGTAACCAAGCGATGAATTTCTTGAGTGTTTTATATTAAAATAAATTAAAGTTCAACGAAGGTTTAATATGCGAACCACATCTTCATTTTTGTAATTTGGAGATTAGTTATGTATGCTCTTGTGTTGTAACCAAGCGATGCATTTCTTGAGTGTTTTATATTAAAATTAATTTAAGTTAAACGATGGTTTACTATATGAATCACATCTTCATTTTTGTAATTTTGATATTAGGTACGTACGTACTTGTGTTGTAACCATGGGATTAATTTCTTAAGTGTTTTATAGTAAAATTAATTTTAGTTAAACGAAGGTTTAATATGCGAATCACATCCTCATTTTTGTAATTTTTAATGAATTACGTATGCCATTCCGTTGTAATGAAGTGTATAAATATAATTTAGGCTTAACGAATGTTTAATACACTAATTGGATCTTCATTTTTGTAATTTTGAGTTTAATTACGTAAGCTCTTTCATTGTAATCAAGTGATGTCTGTTCATTGTGTTACGTTAAATTCAATTCAAGTTAAACAAACGTTTAATATAAGAATTGTCTTCGAAAAATACATGCTCAATTGGGTTAGGTAGATGGAAGCGCACACATTTTCTTTAGAAATTTAAGTTATTATTATATGTTTCTAGGAAATTAACTATACATAATTGGTATAGAGTTACCCTATACTACCGATAATATTTAAAAGATAACTTAAAATTTTCGGATTAAAAATTTTATAATTTTTCCAATGATTTGGGGTTTCTTACGGGGCAAATAATAAAATCCTAGTTTTTCCCAATTTTTTAACATTTTTATCTAACTTTTGATTGTTAAACGACTTTTGTATTTTTTCTTTTAACCAGGTCTATGAAATCAAAAATCAAGTTTTGTTAGCTCGTTTCTGATTATAAACTAGAACTATAAATCAAGTAAACTCATCAGGTTTTTGGAACCTGGCGTTCCGTGTAGATTGCGAGTTGAAAATCACCCAAAATGATCATATTAGCTAATCGAATAGTTCTAAAAATATAGAAACAGATAAGTTAATTCTGGGATTTCTTATATGGCTGGTAAATAATTATAAGCGTTTTTGCTTATATCTTGAGTATGCTATCAAACCTATTTTCTTGTAATTGTCATTTTAAATACGTTTGTTACCTACTGTAACTAAAACGTAAAAGTTAATTTCTGTAATACCTTATATTCCTAAAGTTCTTTTGACGTATTGACACTTAAATGTTTTTTTTCGGATTGTTCACCTATTCTAGACTAACGTCTTATAAAATTCCACATGAAAGTTCTATTTTCATAATTATTAAAAAATATTTATTGGAACGTAGTGCATTTAATGAATTTAAAAAGAAAATCAAGTATTGCTAACGTACCATTTTTGACAGTTTACAACAAGATTAATTTAAAGTTGTTTATGGAAAAAAAATTGTGTGGCCTTGTCGAAGTGCAAATTAGAAGTACAAAAGCACCGAAACAAGTACTTTTAATTAGGTGAAAGATTAAGCACTTACCTGCATACTGAGGCGTTGGCAATAACAAAAAATTGCTTACTTTTATTTACTCCACCTTTGACGTTTGAGTTCAATTACCGTTGCCCTTCCGTTGTAACCAAGCGGTTAATTTGTCTACGGCCACAGTTTTATTTTAAATTCACGACCCCTTAATGCGGTCTTTACAACCGTTTACGTAAATCTGCGAAATTACTTTTTAAGTGTAATTTCAGCCTGAAGTTACCAACCTCTTTATGAGGTTTTCGTTTGTTAAACGTGTTATTATATTTTTAACACGCTATTTATTAGTGGGACTTCTGCAAGTATTTTCGTGAATTTTCCAAATTTGTATTACAATAACAAAGTTAGAGATTGGCACCGATTTATTTAACCTTCGGTATTTGAAAATTTAAAAGAAAACACTCCTAGCTTTGATAAATTAAAAGCATATTTTACTTTTGATATCACCGTTTAAATTTAAATCTTTTCCCTTGCAAAAAGCGCAAGCATTAGCATAAATTTAAATTTATGGGTACGAAATATTATTACAAAAAGGATTAACTTTCTTTTTGAACGAGTCAACATTTGCTCTTGACATTTAGCGAAGTTTTCCCTGCTTGAACATAACACCGATATTTTTAAAGATAAAACGACAATTCGTATGCTCTTTTAAGATTAAATTAATTTGTAAGAGAACAAGTCAAAGACCTACAAAGGTTATAGGTAGATTATCGATATCTGATTATTAATTTATCGGTTTAATACGAGGTCAGGTGTATATTTCAAACTGTTTCGTCACTCCAATAAAAAAGTAGACGTTGGATTTTTTCGTATTTAATTAAAAGATCAACTTATACAACTAGTTTACTTCGTTTCATTCATTTTCAAGAATATCGTGTGTTGGGAATTAGCAGGTGGTGCAATAATTACTTAACTTGCCAGCGATAATTATTTAGGTATTCCGACAAAGAGTCCATTAATTGAAAATTTATTGCGTTTAGACTTACTCTATAATTATCCTTCAATTATTTAATCGCCAATCAAAGTTTTCTTCCAATTAATTAGTTAATTGAATAGGCTGGTAGGCATTTACTTGTTTGTTCGTTATCTAGCTATAAATTTAACTTCGAGGCCTGACCTTTTCGTTAGCAATTTCAGTTTGTTTGATTTCAATTTTACGCCCGTTTGTTTTGCAAACTTTTATGATTGCGCAGTTCGTTGGTGGTTTTACAAAATTTATAAAATTTTAATCAAATGTAATTAAGTTACTTAATTGCTGGGGGATTTAGATGATTGATTTTAAGAAAATTTTATAATTTTGTAAAACCGAACCGTAGGATTAGCTTTGGGTTTTAATTGACCTTTGTGATTGCATATATTTGGTGGTTATATCTGGGAAATCCATAAAAATTATATGCTGTAATACAATTCTAAATATCACGCATAAATTAAAATATATTTCAATCTAAAATAATCAAAAATAATTGTTTGCAACTATAGCAAAAGCAAATACATATAGATGGTATCCCAAAACGTATCGGCAATATTTCGAAGGTGAATTCCATAACTTATTTACAGTCGAAAAGTCCATACAAACATATGTCCTAAACGTAATCCTTAACGAATTATTGTTTATTTCATAATTTATGTGGCTAAAATTTTAGTTCAACGGATTTTATGAAATAAATCTTTTTTTAATACATTTTTATTATTTTATTTACAAGAAATGTTTAAAATTATCTCCATTGTAGTATTCGACATACAAAAGAGATCGCTGCGTTCTTAATGTGGTTGCTGGGATATTCCCTCGGATATTCCTAATAATATCGGCAGCTTGCTGTATTCTTTGGCGTAATTCTTCTGCCGTGTGAACTTCTGTTGTGTAAACAGTCTGTTTAATGTGCCCCCAGATAAAAATCTAACGGAGTCAGGTCAGCCGAACGCGGTGGCCATACTACGGGCCCTCCTACTACAATCCATCTTCTCGGAAAATGTGCATTAAGGCAAGCTCTAACACGAAGACATCGATGTGCTGGTGCCGCATCATGTTGATACCACATTGCACGTCTAATATTTAATGGCATATCTTCCAGTAATCAAAACAGTTACTTCCTTCACTGTGGCTAGTTTTGGTAGCGGTGACATTTGGTATGGAGCTTCTAGGAAGTTTTTTTACTTCAGCTTCTTCTTCTGGCGTGCTTTGAGAAGGAACTGGTTGGAAAACTGTTTCCAAGTGTAAACCAAAAGTGGTTACCTTTTCTGAGTCTGTACGCGCCCATGTTCCATTCTCTCTGCGAATGGGAGGAATTTGATTTATGGGATGTTTAAGGTTTCTGGTGGCTTTCCATATGGAATAGTCGGTTTCTGCTGTATTAGTAAGGTTTTCCAGGTACTGATTAAAGGATATGTTTTTCAGGTTTTAATAGTTGTCCTTAGTTCTCTCGATGCCTCTTCATACCGTCTGTTGTCTGCTGGATTTCTGGTGTTCTGCCAGATTTTCGTCGTCTTTTTAGGGCAATTTTTTTTTGGACTGCTACTGGACAGTTTGAATTCTTCCCAAGCGGATTCCGGTATTATGCTGTTGAGTTTATTTACAGCCACCTCTATATCTAATTTGGTTTTGAGGGGGATGTTTAGTTTTATCTTCTGATCGGCTAGTTGTGATGATTTAAACCCCAACAAATCACCGGGTTACGAACTTATCACGGGGCGTTTGATTAAAGAACTCTAGAGAAGGGGAACAGTACTACTGACGGTTATATTTAACCCAGTTCTACGTATAGGATACTTTCCACCCCAATGGAAGGTAGCAGAAATAATTCTCATTCAAAAACCGGGCAAACCACCAAATAATGCAACATCTTATAGGCCTATTAGCCTGTTGCCAATACTAAGCAAACTGCTCCCAAAGAGACTGACAACTGTAATAGAAGAAAATAATCTGATCCCCGAACACCATTTTCATAAAAGGCCATGCTACGATCGAACAAGTCCTTTGGGTAACTGAGGTCATCAACCAGACATTCGAAGAAAAAGGGTACTGTGCAGCGACATTCCTGGATGTGAGCCAAGCTTTTGATCAGATTTGGCATGAGGCATGAGGCATGAGGGACTCCTGTTCAAACTTAAAAACGTTCTCTCTCATGCGCTATACATCATCTTCGAATCGGACCTACAGGAAAGATACTTCAGAATCAAATACGCCCAAGAAGTGACCCATCTGTACGCTTTTAAAGAAGGGGTACCACAGGGAAGCGTTTTGGGACCAACGTTGTAGCTACTGTTCACATCGGATTCGCCCACAAATGAACAAACACGCACGGCAATATTTGTGGACGACAAAGCTATACTTGCAAAACACCAAGTTCCTAACTCCGCTGCGAGGATGCTCCAACACAGTTTAGACCAAATATATCAATGGACCCGACTATGGCGCATAAAGATCAACGAAACCAAGTCTGTGCAAGTGACCTTCACAAAGTGTAAAGGAGCGTTACCCCATGTCAATTTCAACGGACACAACCTACCCCAGGCCGACAATATAAAATATCTAGGTATGCACTTGGATAAAGGCTTGACATAGAAAACTCATATCCTCAACAAAAGAAAACAAGTAGGACACAAACTCAGTAACCATTATTGGCTACTGGGAGCAATTCAACTCTTTCCCTCAACAACAAATTACTTGTGTACAAAGTAGCGTTCAAGCCAATATGGTCTTACGGCATAGAGCTGTGGGGGTCTGCTTCAACCTCAATCCTAGAAATATTGGAAAGGTTTCAATCGAATGTGCTAACTCTAACCAACGCGCCATACCTCACGTGAAATCCGCGAGGACTTAAAAGTGATCTTAGTCAAAAACGAAGTGAGTAAGTGTAGTGCAAAATACCTAAATAAATTAGAAGTGCATCCAAATGTGCTAGCTATGAACCTCTTAGACAATAGTAAGGACACGAACAGATTGAAGAGATATAAAACTCTAGATCTACCGTTTAGGTTTAATTAAAATCGCTTTCTACTTTATAACAAATGTTAAAGAAATAACAGAGCTGACTATCACTAGACATCAGCTCTCTTAAATCCTAAGCTCTGTACCAACAAATGTATTTGCTTATAGTATTATACTTATACTGATTGCAAATATGTAGTAACAGAGAACACAAAAAAAATCTTCCAGTAATAAGGGTAAAGAGTTTTCTAGAAAATATTCGTAATTCGCACCATTCAAACGGTGTGGTAGTTCAAATAGTCCAATCAGACGATCATTGAGAATACCATCATATTAACCCCAAATCTATGTTGAAAATGCGGACGTCTTTTCTGCAGCCCGTTCATGAAAATTATGATAATTATTGGTACCATCTCGTGCGACAGAAGTTTCATCGGTTCATAAAATATGCCGTAGGTTATGATTATTTTGTACCCAATTACAAAATCTCAACGAGCTTGAAAATCATTACCTAGAGCTTGAACTTTTTGATGATGATATGGATGTAAGCGAGCATTTCTTATTATTCTCCAAACCTGGTTTCTAGATATTTCAGTACGTAATGCAATTCTTTGCACACTTAAAGACGGATCTTCTTGTAATAAATCAAAAACCTGTTCATCATTGCTTATGTGTCTACGGACACGTCCTTGGCCGACTGCATGTCTTGTATTGAAAGTGCCATGTTCCCTCAGCTGATGGTGTGAATTAAAGAAAACTGCACGCGTAGGCAGTCTTCTATGGGGATATCTTCTACGATATGCTTGTTGTGCTGCTGAAGCATTTCCATCACACAGACCATAATCATAATGAATATCTGCATATTCTTCATTTGTAAATAACATTGGCGTTGTGAATCACTTGTGGATTACGATGGGAATAAGGATACAAAGAAGAAGCCGAAAACTTCAGCATCGCAGTAATAAACTGACAAGTTACAAACAATAATTTGTTAAAACCGAATAGATCAGTATTTCAGAAATCAGTTGAATTAAAATTTTAGCCACATAAATTATGAAAAAAACAATAACCTGTTAACGGTTACGTTTAGGACATATGTTTATTGGACTTTTCGACTCTAAATAAGTTCTGCAATCCGTCCTTGAAATATTGCCGGTATGTTTTGGGACACACTGTATAGTCGTGTATATATAAATCTAGACATATTAATTATTACGTTTTAAGTCGTTGGTCATTAAATAATAACTCAAAAGCCATGTTTATCATCATATAAAAAAAACACTTTCTTCTTTGATAAACCATTCCTTACTACAAAAAACAAAACCGGTACATATTAATAAAGGCATTTTATTCATTTATTTCTTTTAATTAGATGTTAATCGCTAATTGTTTTAGATTTTAAACCCGAAGTTCCTCAGATTGTATATCACGCTTGTAGAACTAAATATTATGTCACTACAAGAATTTGAGTCAAAGAACAGCGTCACTAGTTTCAAAATCATACAAACTAAATTTAAGGATAATCTAAAGTGCCATCTTTTGCGGTTTGTTTTATAGCATAGAAATATCGCCACAACTTGAATCACCGAATACAGAAAAATAGCAGAAACTTGAATTGTAAACTTCAACAGATGTTTTTAGACAAAGTTTGCTAAAAGGTAAACAGTTTTGAAGTTACACAGCTAGACATACTAAAAATATTTAATTTTCTCGTTGTCTTCCAGACGTGCTATTGCTGTAAACTGGAAATAGTAATATAGTAGAAAAATTAGATCCTAATATTTACCTCGTAAACGCTTGTTATATTCAGGATCTTGTAGTATCCGAGTTCGGTTTAAGTAAGTTGGACGTATTTGTTCCATACAAGAATTCCTAAAAAATAAATCAGCAGAATTAGAAAAAAACAAAACCCGTACATAAATGTAGGTACATTATGTACTTATTATTTTCGACATTTTAGCTCTTTGTTCATTTCAATAAGTCGTTAATTACTAATTGTTTCGTATTTTAAACCCTAAATCCCCGAGATTGTATGGTATATAACGTTTTTTAGAAGTAAATAATATGACATTTCACGAATTTTCTTTAGAAAACGGTGTCTATCGATATCAAAAAACTAACACATTTTAGGGTTATCTAAAGAGCAATTGTAAAATCATGTTTAGCTTGCTATGAAACACACAAATACCTTCGTAAATTGAGACATCCGACACAGAAACTTGAATCCTAATGTGCAACAGATGTTTTTAGATAAAGTTGGCTAGAGGGTAAGTATTTTTTGATATACAGAAGCTAGAAATACTGGAAATATTTACTTTTTTGTACATTATCGTAGGTGCGATCGCTATGATTTGGAAATACATTACAGTAAATAATTTAAACCTAACTATTTATTTCGTAGACGTTCGTTATATCTTGTTGCAGTAGAGTTCGATGTTGTACTGCACTTATTCATAATAATATTCTTAAAAAATAAATCGGTAGAATTACAAAAAACAAAACCCATACATAGATGAGGTGCATTAGTGTCTTTGTTCCTTTAAATAAGTCGTTGGTTGTTAATTGTTGTGTATTTTAAACCTTAACTCCCGAGATTGTATATAAAAATTTTTACAACTAAACAATATGTCACTTCGCGTATTTGATCCAGACAACCACGTCTTTCGACGTAAAAAAATTAAGGATTATCTAAAGAGTAGCAGTAAAATCACTGTAGCTGGTTTTGAAACACATAAGACATCTAGACCTGAAAAATTCCAGGAACTTGTCCTTTACTTGAGTTCTAATAAGCAACAGGTGTTCTTAGATAACGTTAACTGTAAATACACCAGTCAATAATTTAAATCTAAATATTTAGTTTGTAAGCGCTTGTTATATACGAGATCTTGTTGCAGTAGAGTTCGGCGTTATACTGTATTTGTTCATAATAATATTAAATAAATAATAAATTAGAATTTCAAAAAAAAACCAATCCCATATCTCTTTTTCTTTAAATTTTTGTATTGTAAACCTTAATCCCCCGAGATTGTATATAACATTTTTTAGAATTCTACTGCTGTATTGTTTAGGAATTCTTGTAAGTCTAATTAACTTACTTAAGGGGAACTCGGTTACTACAAGATCCCGAATATAACGAGCTTATGCGAGGTACATATTAGGATTTAAATTATTTACTGTTGTATTTAAAGTTTACAGCGATCGCACATTTGGGAAATATTGAGCAAATTTAATACTTTTAGTATTTCTAGCTTGTGCAATCCTTTAGCTAACTTTATCCCAGATTGTATAAAACAATTTTTAGAACTAAATGATATGTTATATGTTATATACTTACATATACTTTATGAATTTGATTTAAAAAACCGTGTTGATATCAAAAACATTTAAGGATTATCTAAAGAGCAATTGTAAAAGCGTTTGAAGCTTGTTATGAAACACATAAATACCATCGCAAATTGAGACAGACAGGAAACTTTACTTGAATCTTAATCTTCAACAAGTGTTTTTAAACAAAGTTTGCTAAAGGCTAAGTATTTTTAAGTTACACAAGCTAGAAATACTAAAAATATTTACTCGTTTGTGCGATCGCTACGTAATATTCTAGTAAATAGTTTAATTCTAAATATTTATTTGTAAAAGCTCGTTATATCTAGGATGTTGTTACAGCAGAGTTGGGCTTAAGCGAGTTGGACTGTACTTGTTCTTAACAATATTCTAAAGAATATCAGTAGAAACACAAGAAAAGTTAATGTTGAAGGTTAGAAAGATGATTTTAAGTGTTATCTTCTTTTGGACAAGTTTCTGCTTACTTTTATGTACTGTAACAATATCTATTTTTGGAATTCATAGCATTTTTTCCCATCTGTCAAGGTATTTCAAGCTTTTTCGTGATTTTAAATTTTTGTTACTACTTTAGCAATAAAACTGCAGCTGCTATCAGAAACAGAACTGGTTAAATAAGAAAACGCAGACAATATTGACAATATAATACAAGGGAAATAAAATGGATTCAGTGTTGTCTACAATTATTTCCTGATGCCTGCGTTAAAATGAATCTATTTTGGCGTACAATTAGGTTCAAAAAGGTTTCCCAAGAATGTGTCGTGTTAATGTCTTCCAAAATAGTTTGTTTGTTGAGTAAACTGTTAACTGTGTACAAGCATGTGTTAAGGTCACAGTTTTAAAATAACGTTTAGCTTTGATACTTGAAAATTTCTAACAAAAACTATTCCTATTGCAACAATTGCTGATTGTGCAGATTATAATTGTTGTTTTCCGATGACGGTTCGACGTTTAGGTATGGACAAAAACGTGCCCGATTTGGCGTGCAAGTCGGGCACGTTTTTTCAAAGGAAATTTCCACTTCCTTCAGCACAATTACGATTTGCGTTGTATCAAGAAAAAGAATCAGCTAATTAACAACAATTATCAACGGGCGCCTTATGACGGTTTCGCAAGCGAACAGAGAGGACACGAGCACAAAGCCGCACGTGTTAGAGAAGAACAAACCGGTGAAGTAATTTCAAACACATTCGTGTACAATCTCAGCACGAGCGAAGAAAAGAGAACCAAATAAGCGACAAAAGAGCGCGCAAATTGCGCCGACAGCGAGCGAGAACGAGACGAAGAAGGACGGCTACTCTAACTCGCTTCTAATAGCCACGAGAGCGAGTGAGAAAACCGCGAGTGAGAGGGACAAACACCAGCTGCACGCGCTGACACAGGTGGCCAAAGTGTGGGAACGAGCTGGCTTCTGCGATTCCCACGATCCGGAGCTTGTGCTTGCGACCAACACACACCTGGGTCCGGTATAAAAGCGGATCCCCTTCCACTTTGACTCATTCAGAGCTTTGCTCTTGTCGTGGTATCATCAGATTCGAACCGAGTGAGTGTGGTGATAGTCTATTCTACGAGTGCTTTTTACGAAAATGTCTTACGAAATGTTGGCCGTCGAGGAACCGCAACCCATCTCCAGGACCTACCAATACAGGAAGGTCATGAAGCCCATGCTGGAGAGGAAAAGAAGAGCAAGGATCAACCGTTGTTTAGACGAACTGAAGGAGTTGATGGTTTCAGCCCTCCAGAGTGAAGGAGAAAATGTGTCCAAGTTGGAGAAGGCGGACATCCTCGAATTGACAGTACGTCACCTACATAAACTGCGTCGGCAGCAACGTCTCGCTGCAAATCCGGTCATCGATGCCGATCGGTTCCGGGCCGGATTTACCCATTGTGCAAACGAGGTGTCGAGGTGTCTTGCTTCCATTCCCGGAGTCGATGTACAGCTTGGCACGAAACTTATGACTCATTTGGGACATCGCTTGAACGAGATGGACAAAGTTTCGCCCCTTGTTATACAAGTTTCGAGTCCGTATACTCCACCCGGATCTCCGGTTCCTGAAGGAGGCGTAACCACCTCGTACGCGATGCCTTTGACGCCGGCGTCTTCGACGTCGTCTTCGCGTCAAACCTTGTCACCGAGCCAACCCATGGACTGCTCCGCGACGGGGCTACTCAAAGTGGCGCAAAAAACCGAAGAAGTGTGGAGGCCTTGGTGAAACGAGCGAATTCCGAAATCTTCCAGTCTTCCATTATAACATAGACATTAATTCTTCCAGTTTGTAAATATTTGAAATCTCACTGTGTCTTTCAATTTTAATCCAGCTAACTCGTTATGTTTAGTTAAATTTTTAATTTGCTCAATTGCTTTAAGTTGTAGTTAGTTCTGTAAGGATTTGACAAAGAGGTTGATCTCTCATTTGTAAATTTGTAGAAGCTTTAATGTGTTGTAAATTTTATTTTGGCGATACGCTCTTTCGCCACGTGATATATTCAAAGTTTGTACCTGTGATTCCATGATTTTAACGCACTTGTGTGTGCGTCTAACTTGTAATCAAAATTATTGCCTTATGAACGTGCAAATTGTGAATACTTGTATTACGAGCAATACTGTGATACACATGTTTGTATTTTTTATATAAATGATTTTCAAAATAAATATGATTTGTTACTTAAAACTTACTTCTTTGTTTTTTTCTGGGTTTTTGCAACAATTTTGAAAAACTGAATAAATGACCTAAATGTCATAAAAAAAAATTTCCAATAAGCAAAATTAATTAATAAAAAGGGACATTTTTATAGTGTGAGTATCGAGATCGCTAATACACCCCGACAGCTCATTTTAAACTAACCACAACTGTTTACGGTGGAAGCACAATCATCTGAGGTGTTTAGCGTAAAATAAATAAGCAAAGCTTACGCAATGATCTTATAAAAAAAAAGGAAAATTTTGATCACCAATTAGATTCTACAAACTGTCAAAATGTTGAAAAGAAAAGTTGACTGACAAGCAAAATAACTTTAGTAAATTTAAAAACAATCCCACCAACCTTGGTTATTTTAGGAAAACCGAATCGTAGTTTTGTATCACAGAGAAGTTATTTTTAAACGAGGTGTTGTAGGTTTAAATTTATAAAGTTTGCTAGCGACATCTCTTGTCCTTTATCTGATATTATTCTCAATTTTAGCGACTCGAGTATTTAAGAAGTTAACAAGTTTTCTTTTTGCTGATAGTTCTGCAACGTTCTTTAAAATAGTTTTAATTGTCGCCATCTATGAGTAATAAGCAGAAGTGTGCAGTGAAAATCCTCGCTAAAGTAAGTATCTGTTTGAAGTTACGAAATACGCCGGTAGGTACGAATTATAACGTAGTTCAAACGAAAACGTCCAGATGCTAGTGAACATCCAATAATTTTATTAATGGGATGTCTTTGGAAATAAAGTTGGTCCTGGGAAAAGAAAATAATTTGTATATCATAAACAACGAAACATGATTCGATAAATATTGATAATATTTTAAATATCGTTCACGAAATTAATTATCGTCATTCTAAGAATCAACTGGAAAATCGAGAATAGTAGGTATATACAAATCTCGAATCTTGTCTAATGTAATATGAAAATTTTGCACCCCTCATTATCATAAAATGTATACCTACATACAGGGGTAGGCTATAGGGGACTTGCGAGGGCTCGCGCTAGCCCTTTGTTAAATGTTCCTGGAATTTACAAGCCTTTCCTTAAAATTCTGTTTACTTATAATTTATGCATTTGCCTACAAAACAGCCAATATTTATAAAAAGTATTTTGTTTACGTCAAGCGAGTATAGTAGAGAGTGTGGTGTGTTGTGGATGCTCCGATATTAAAGTCTATAATAGGCCGTATCGAGATTATCTAAACACAATAAAAGCTGTTGGATGGCAAAATCCAAAGGGATAGTATAATAGTAGATATGAAATATAGTATCTCACACCAGGAACAGTGAGTAAACTTAGTAATAAATAGCAACTTTTGAGGTTAAGAGAATTAAAATAAGGACGAGAATTGCATGAGCTCAACAGATAAGAGATAAAGGAATTTATAAATGCACGAAAAGGATCCGCGCAAAAATTTGTGTGGATAGGCAACACATCATACAGAAAAGAATTACAACAACATAACTACGCTTGTGAAGAAATACACGAATAAGGGCGATAAAGACCAGAATCAAGCGACAAGCCTAGTGACGTGAAATAAAGACAAGATGGAGAAAGTAGAAGAAATGTTTCAAAAAATACAGGAGAAATTACAACAAATGGATACAAAGCTGGAACAAATTACTTCGGAACTGAGCGTAATGAAAATAGAAAATGCCCAGCTGAAGGAACAAGCCGTAAAACAAGGAAAACGAATAGAATTTCTAGAGAAAGAGACCCGAAAGAAGAACCTGGTTGTACAGGGAGTAGTCGATGAAGAAGGAGAGGAAGCGGAAGAAACACTGGGGAAAATCGAAATGGTGCTAGGAAATATTGGGGTGGACTTAGATAAAGAGAAGGACATAGAAGAAGCCAGAAGAATAGGAGTATATAAAGCAAGTGGACAAAGACCTATACTACTGAAACTGGGAAAATTTAGCAAGAAAATTGATATAATGAAGATGGCCAAAAATTTAAAAGGCACTGAAATCTGGATTAATGAAGACTATTCGAAAGAAGTACAGGAAGAACGAAAACAATTCATTCCGAGATTGAAGGAAGCAAGACAAAAAGGGCAAAAGGCACATTTAAAGCATAACAAATTAATAATAAATAATGAAATATTTGGGGCAGAGGATAATGAATACATAACACAGTTTTTGGATGAAAGTGTAAAAGGCTATGGGATAAGCAAGAGCAATAAAAGATCAGTTAGTGAAAGATCACCAAAGGACGACCCTTTAGAATCCCAATTAAGAAAGATAACAAAAACTACTCGAACAAAAAACTAAATAGGAAAGATATGGATGGAAAAAATGGTGCGGACAAAAGCAATGGACAAGGAAATGAATCAAAAGGAGACGACCGAAGCAAAGAGAAGGAAAAAAAGGCGGACAAAATATCAATAGGTTTTTGGAATGTGCAAGGACTAAACAAGGAAGGGAAAATAAAGCAGCTGGAAAAGGAGGCGAAAAAATACAAATTAGATGTGCTAGCTGTGCAGGAAACAAATTTAAAAGAAATAACTAGCATGAAAATTGGAAGCTACGTATGGTTCAATGGAGGAGGGAAAATGAATAGGTTTGGAACAGGTTTTCTAATAAAAGAAGAATTTAAAAAAATAATAAGCGACTATAAGGTAATTAATGAAAGAATAAGCTACATAAGACTACGAGGAACTCATAGGAAGATCAGCATATTAAATGTCCATGCTCCAACGGAAGATGCAGAGGAGGACAGAAAAGAAGAATTCTATGATTCAATAGAAATGTTTATAAACACCATTCCAAGATTTGACGTGAAAATGATAATAGGAGACCTGAATGCAAAAGTCGGCAAAGAAGAAAGATACCACAAAGTAGCAGGAAAAGAAAGTCTCCATGAGAAATCAAACGATAATGGGAAGAAATTAATATATTTTGCAGCATCAAAAGCTATGATTATTAAAAGTACAATGTTAGAACGGAAAAATATCTATAAAGCCACATGGAAGAGCCCGGATAAAAAGACAACTAATCAAATAGACCATATGATAATTGAGAAAATTCATGGAGCGTGTGTTGAAAAGGTGAGAACTTATAGGGGAGCCGACATAAACTCCGATCATTACTTAGTTAAAGCAACATTTAGACAAGAAGTACCAGAACTTAAAATTAATAGAAAGCAAAATAAAAAGAAATGGAATGTGGAAGCCCTAAGTAAGGAAGAAGAAAGAGAAAAATACAGAAGAACAATAGAGGAGAAGCTCGCCAACCAAACAAGAGCAGAGGATGTCCAAAATGAGTGGAATACGCTAAAAGAAATAATTATAGCTTTAACAAAAATGTTAGAAACTAAAAAGACAGGGAAAAGTAAAGACTGGTATGACAAAGAATGCGAAGAAGCAGTAGAAGAAAGGAAGCAAGCAAGACTCAACTGGTTACAAGATCAATCAAAGGAAAGGGAGGAATATTACAAAAGAGCAAGGAACAAAGCAAATGACGTATGTAGGAAAAAGAAAAGAGAGCAACAAAAGGAACAGTTGGAAAAGATAGAAGATTTATATAATAAAAGGAACACAAGGGAATTCTACAAAAACATAAGGAGGGAAAAACAAGGATACCAATCCCAGACACTCATAATGAGAAATAAAAAAGAATTATGCGTAGATGAAGAGCAAATATCAAACGCTTGGGCAGGGTACTTTGAAGAGATACTGACAGAAGAGACAAAGGAGCTCCCATGCACAAATCAGGCATATCAAGAAGAAGACATATCAACGGCACCCACACAAGAAGAGATACGAGATATTATCACGGAAATGAAAAATAACAAGAGCTCCGGCCCAGATGAAGTAGAAGTAGAACTAATTAAATACGCGGGGGAGGAGTTGATAAAGAAAGTGTATGAAGTTATTATAAAAGTATGGGGAAGGAAAGAAATGCCGGAAGAGTGGCTCCAAGCAATAAATTATATGTCCCATATATAAAAAGGGCAACAGGCAAGAAATGAAGAACTACAGACCAATTGCCCTCTTAAACGTAGCTTACAAAATTTTAGCACATGCAATTAAAAGAAGACTACAAGAAGAAGCTGAGGGAAAAATTGGTCAATACCAAGCAGGTTTCAAGAAAGGGAAAGCAACGGTGGACAATATTTTCATAATGAGACAAATACAGGAGAAATATAGGAAGAAAAATGGAAGGATCTATACCCTGCTGATTGATTTTAAAGAGGCATACGATAGAATCGCTAGAGAAAAGATTGTGAAAGCCTTAGAAGAACTGGAATTCAGAAAAGAAACAATAGACCTGATAAAGATGACCTTAACGGGTACGTCAGGCCGGGTAAGAAGTCATGGAGTATTATCAAGAAAATTCAACATTAATTTAGGTCTGAAACAAGGAGACCCTCTGTCACCTTTGTTATTTAATATAGTTTTGGAACATGTACTAAGAGGTAGCCAAATAAATACAACGTTCAACATCCTACAACAATTGTACCAATGCTTAGCATATGCTGATGACCTGATAATAATGGCAAAAACTAGAGAGGAATTAAAGCAGGTGGTGAAAAAGCTAGAACATAAAGCGAAGGAAGTAGGGTTAATTATAATGAAGACAAATCCAAATATATGATTCTAGGAAAAGCAAGGCAAGAAATAGACGAACAACTGAGATTACATAGTGAGGAAGGGAAAGTGTATGAGTTCCAATACACAAATA
>JABXWE010016717.1:0-29630 GCA_014611495.1 Limonius californicus | reverse complement strand
TAAAGGTTGGTACAATTGCACTTGAACTTATCAGTTGAACAGAAAATGTGAAATGTCAAATTAAACTAACCTACAAAATACTATTAAGTTTTTAACACAATTTAAATGCACTCATACCTGCTATAGGAATGTTATTTTTGAATTGTACAGATTTTGTAAATATTAACTGTAATATTGCACGAATCTTTAGTCTGAACAGTTATTCCTGCTGGTAAATTTGTAGTTGATATTGTAGTGTCTTCAGCATTTGTGTTTTCAATTTCTACATTGTAGTGACATGATGAAGTCGTTGATGTAGATGGTCTATTATTTAAACATTCAACATCGCTTTAATACCAACCCACCCAATATGAGAATGAAAATTATTAAAGTAAAATTTTAATTTTTGATAAATATAAACGCAAAGTATAAAAGATAGTATAAAGAATTCGTTTTTTAAGGCATTTATAGGCACTCGTCCTTTAGAAAACTCGCCGCTGCGCGGCTCGTTTTCTAAACATGGACTCGTGCTTTAAAACGTGCCTTAAAAAACGAATTCTTTAATATACTATTTTAAACACGCCGCAATACGTATCAGGCTAATAAATAAAATCTATAAAATTATTAATAATTTTATATTTACTTGCTAACTTTTATAAGAGAATTTAAAAAAGTTTTAATAGTCGTTTTAGTGAACAGTAGTTGAAAATTTACTCTTGCAATTTTCAATGATGTTCAAGAAAATAAGCGAATTACTACCATGGGAATACGAAAAAATCTTAGTTATCTCAACAGTACAAAACTTGCTTTACGATCTGTAACAAAAGAAAGGGGTTTGATTGCAATTATTCTAATTTGTAATATATCCTCTAGAACTATCCAAAGTTTATTAAACATTTTGTTTACTAGTAGCACGCGACAATAAATTTTTATCAGTCAATAAATCGACCTACAATTCAAATTCTGCTGAATACGACGGCAGGAAGGTTTCGAAATACCATTCAGCATTAATCTCGTAATTTCGATGATGTAAATTTCCTGAAATCATCCTCATGGATTTTGTAAAGTTACAAAAATAGAACATAATAACGGTGATCTAGTAGGAATTCCGACTTCGCATCTTTTATTGCTGATTAGAATTAATATTAAACTAACGCTGAAAATAAATGTTAAGATGATGAACAAAGTAGAACCAGAATATTCCAGGAAAATTACTCTATAATGGCTTGTAATACATTACCGTGTCCTTGTGTCGGTCGGTTAAATGAGACACGGTAGCGCAAAATAATAATAGTGTGTTTAAAATTTTTTGATAAGTAGTTGTGTCGGTCATGCATATAATGACAGTCCAAAAGCATGACGCTGTATGACAATGGTAATGTAGTACCTGTTGCCGCCAACTAATACGAAATTAAAATAACAAATCCGCCGATCGAAACGTTGTTAGTCATTAATAGATTTAAAATAACCAGCGATTGTTTCTAGCATCTTGTTCAATTTTAACAAAAGCAAATTCCGTTTCACATTTCTGCTAGGGCACTATAAAACCTGAAATAAAATTGTTTACAGTTTATTAATAATTACCTCCATATTCGTCATAACGAAATTTTAAATAACATCAAGCAGAGCTGGTATCTTCTACCAGTTAATAACGATGTATTCTAATTTAGAATTAAATTTGTAGAATATTTCTATTGTGAACTTCCTGTAGAAGCAAAAGATGCCTTTTTAACCGAACGGATTTTTTTAATATATACAGTTTTCATTCACATAATCAGGGAAAATTGTTCACAACAGGAAATGTTATGAATGATTGTATCTATGTAGTCGGGTATTCAATGCCACACAATGTCGGCTTTTTTTTATAAAGATAAGCGGGGAAAATAAATTATTCAACACAAAATGTGATTCTTTTGAATTAAAAAATAATGCGCTATCTATGGGAAATTTACGTGATTACAAATTTCTAAAACTACTAAATATACAATGATAATTACTATCGTTTATTGTCAGTAGGAAATTCCAGCTGTAATAGTTACAAATTAATCTTTATTAGAAATATGTGTTTTACACGAAATGAGATACAAAATATATGTTAGCTAATTTTGACAGTGGTATGAGTTAACAGAAAAAATGGATTTATACGTACTTAAAAATATCTTAGAGTATAATTGCATGCTAAAGCGAGATATTTCAGTTTTCAAAAACGGGTTTCTCTGCTAATTACACCGTCGTCCATTTGTTTGTACTTTCCCACACTTCACCTATTGTTGTTTTGAATATAATCTTGACGCATTTGCTAATGGGGTTACATTGTGGAGCTAAATCAGCAGGAAAATGGTTTGTGAAGAAATTATTCAGCGATTAATTCAACTAGTTGGTAGAAGTCTGTTATTTTGACCAAATTTATAACGGGTGATCAAAAATGAGCATGAAAGCTGTAGTACTTCGTTGAGAATCCAATGGTTGCTGTGAAACAAACAGAAAAAAAACCTTTAAAGCCATTTTTTATATAACTGAAGAGTAAAAAGACGACCATAACATTTACATCAAAACTTAATTATCGGAGAAAATGCATTTGTAATAACATATCTCGCTTTGTTGAGTAATTTTAAAATTATTTAAATGTCGCTCATTTTCTTTTTATAAAAAGAACAGTAGTGTCCGGTTATAATGAACTCCTACTAGTCACCGAAAATAGTTCATTGTAGCCGGAATTCGTTATATTCAACAAAGCAATAATTTAAAAAATAATAAATTCATACAAACTAAAAATCTATAATGGTTCATAATAGATGAGAGTTCAATATAGACGGGCACTGCTGTATAACATATCGGATTTAAACAACAATAATAATATAAGCGATTGCATATTACATTCACATATTTGGACTATTTCGCCAATTAAAAAACGCTAACAAAATATTTAAACATACCACTAGTTTTTACCATAATATAAAGGGTGTCTAAAAAATGTCGAGTAATAGACCCACGAATAATACTCGTCAAACCAATCAAAAAATCTTAATCAACAAGTGTCCACAAACCAACTGTTTCAGAGATAGAGGCGATTTTGTATTTTAATCAATAAACTGCCATAGTAGGCTTTTCGTTTGCCACTAAAAAAACCAAATTCAAGTTAATATTATTTGTTTACTGTACACAATTGTATCCCATACCATACTCAGGGGGTACAAGCCCTTACTGCGTCTGATTATGCTTCGAGAAAGGTGTTTCTTAGATTCATACTGAGAAAATCTGCAGAAACCCCAAACTTTGCGGGTAAAATTTTATTTGCCGATGAAGCTACTTTTGCGATCTGTATAACAATCACTTTTAAGAAGACAAAAATTCTCAAGCATTACTAAATCGTTTGACTGGTGAACAGTATCTTGACTTGCCCAGAATGATAGGGTTCATCTACGATTTATGAACGATAGGGCTCCCTCATATTTTTCAATCAATGTCGGAAAATACCTATACCATATTACGACAAATGAATAGGACAAGGGGTCTAATCCGCTAATTTTAATTCCGTATTTATAATTATAATTTGTTGATTAAAAACAAAATCGTCTCATCTCTGAAACCATTGGTTTGCGGACATATCATGTTGATTCGGACTTTTGTTTCGTTTGATAAGTAATTAAATTATCCGGCCTTTTTAAATACCTTATATAATAATTGTTAAAATTTAGATGAACAGATGGAAACTATTAGAGGTTTATCATATTTAGGGTTTATCACAGTAATTATAACTAGATTCAATGTCTACACTTTAAGTTCGTTATATTCATCCCAAGTTCAATTGTCGTATTGGAAAAACTGACGGACTTTGTAGAATTTGAGAAAAGTAAATACGAGATTGGATTGTTGTATGAAGAGAAGCCCAGCCTCGTAAAAATAAATTTCAATTGAAAACTCAAATAAACTTGTAAATAAATGTTATAAGTGCTCAATAAACTTTCGAAGTCTGAAATAAAACAAAGCTGATAATACGGCTGTCTTATTTTGCTTTGTTTTCATGGTTAGATTTCTAAAATTGTTTTACTTTAGTTTAATTCTCAACAACGTTGCAAAAGTTGATTTCTTATTTTTTACTTATATTTGCGTAAAACTTTTAAACGAGTATTTGCAAATATATATTTTTGTCTACTTTTTGTTTATTTATTTATTTACGGTAAGTCCATTTGTCCGGCTATGGAAGTATATTTTGATCTGCTAGACATATAGTGTATGTACCACTTTTAGAACACCCTCTACAATGTTTTTTTTTCATTTGAGATCTAATTATTAATGATTCTGTATTATACCTGTAGGACAAATAAAAATAAATGAAAACATTATAAATACCAAAACTTAATAGTGATGTTCTAATTTTATTTAATGCATTAGTGTCAATTTAAATGATATATCTAAAATGTTTAAATTTGAGGGACTTATTTCTGAATTAAAAACATTCTTCTATTGGCATCGGTGACACGATTATATAGAAAATTGTACGTCACTGAAAAAATTCCAATAATTCTAATGTTGAAATGGACAATTACTACTAACTTTGGAAGTACGAAATATTTTATATAATAAGAACTTATTTCTTAATCAATTTCATCCATTGGCGTCGGTAATTAGCCATAGAAACGCAAATAGCTAAACCTTAAATAAATACACCGAAAAAATTCCAATGTCAAGATTTGATAATTAGTTCTAACCTTATTTAATATGCCAATGTTAATTTAAATGCCATATTTGACATCTAAAATGTTTAAGTACTCATTCCTGAACCAAATTCTTCCATTCGCGTAGGTGATTGATGGTTATATAGAAAATACTAATATAAAAATTTTCACAATTAGTTCTAGCTTTAGAAGTACCTATGAAATATTTTACTTTGAAGACCTTATTCCTAAATCAAATTTTTCAATTAGCGTCTGTCATTTGCCGTAACAGCGGAAATAACAGAGCTTTAAATATGCAAAAAAACTCTAATGTCAAAATTTATTAAATAGTTCTAATCTTACTGAATACGTCAATGTCAGTTTAAAGAACTTTTAAATATCTAATATTTAACTTTCAGGAACTTGTTTCTTAACCGAATTATTCTACTGGCGTCGGTAATTGGTCATAATAGCAAAAAAAAAATACTCCACAGTTAAATATATCTAATAATAATATTCTAAAAAAGAACTCTGTCAAAGTTTGATGTAGTTAGTTCTAACCTTATTTAATACGCCAATGTCAATTAAAGAATTGTTAAGTTTGAAATATTTAAATTGCAGAAACTTGTTTCTTAGACGAAGGATTCCACTGGCGTTGGTAATTGGTCATAATAGCAGAAACACTCTACAGTTAAATATATCTAATATAAAAAAAAACCTGTCAAAGTTTGGTATAGTGAGTTCTAACCTTATTTAATACGTCAATGTCAATTAAAGGACTTTTCAGTTTAAAATATTTAAATTTCAGAAACTTGTTTCTTAGACGAATTATTCCGCTAGCGTTGGTAATTGGTCATAATAACAGAAATACCCGACAGTTAAATATATCTAATAAAAATATGTCTCAAAAATTCTGTCAAAATTTGATATAATTAGTTCTAACCATATTAAATGCGCCAATGAAAGTTAACGGATATTTAAATTTGAAATATTTAACTTTCAGGAACTTGTTTCTTAACCGAATTATTCGATTGGCGTCGGTAATTGGTCATAATAGCAGAAATACCCCACAGTTAAATTGTATCTAATAATAATATTCTAAAAAAAACTTTGTCAAAGTTTGATGTAGTTAGTTCTAATCTTATTTAATACGCCAATATCAATTAAAGGACTTTCCAGTTTGAAAATTTTAATTGCAGGAACTTTTTTCGTAGACGAATTAGTCCACTGGCGTTGGTAATTGGTCATAATAGCAGAAATACCGCACAATTAAATATATCTAATAATAATATAAAAAAACACTCTGTCAAAATTTGATATACATAGTTAATTCTAACCGTATTTAATATGCCAATGTCAATTAAAGAATTGTAAGTTTGAAATATTTAAATTTCAGAAACTTGTTTCTTAGGCGAATTATTCCACTGGTGTTGATAATTGGTCATAATAGCAGAAATACTCCACAGTTAAATATATGTAATAATAATAATCTAAAAAAAACTTTGTCAAAGTTTGATATATGTAGTGAGTTCTAACCTTATTTAACAGGCCAATGTCAATTAAAGGACTTTTCAGTTCGAAATATTTATATTTCAGAAACTTATTTCTTAGACAAATTATTCCATTGGCGTTGATAATTGGTCATAATAGCAGAAATACCCGACAGTTAATATATATAATAAAATTATACCTCAAAAATTCTGTCAAAATTTGACATACTTAATTCTAACCATACTTAATACGCCAATGAAAATTAAAAGATTTTTTAATTTCAAATACATTTGTTTTGTTATCGAATTATTCCGCTGACATCGATTAATGATAATAATAAATGAAATATCCCACACTTAAATATAATAATAACGAGCCTCTACACCTCGTTAAGGAGTTTGGTCTGCAAGGCGGAAGGTCTTGCTCTCACATCCGGTTGTCGAGTGCCAAATTCATGACACGTGGTGATGTGGTGGGAATCACGTATTAGACAACCGCATTATTACCCCTTGTTCATTCGATCGCAAGTACCCATTTATTTAAAGCGACTGGGTAAGCCGCCGGCCAGGCATCAAGTCGGGGATTTGAACTCCCGACCTTCCTCACCGGAGCTCAGTGCTCTGACCACTGGGCCACGCTGGCGCTTGTTCATAATCGGAGAAATATCCCACGTTAAATATATCAAGCAAAAAATACTTTTGTCAAAAAGTGACAATTAGTTCTTCCCTTATGCAATACGCTAATGGGAATTTAAATTATATTTAAAGTACATACCTATAAAATATTTAACTTTGAGGAACTTATTTTTAATTAAATGTTTACAAAGGCGTCTGTGATTGGCTATAGCAGGAGAACCTGCTAGGTGTTAAATAAAACTAATAAAATTGAATTAATTTCAATATTTGTCAGTTAGTTCCAACTTTATTTAATAAGTAAATATCAATTTAGATAGCATCTTAATTCTTAAGTAGTACCTTTCAGGAATTTATTTTATCACCAAATTCTTCCTATACCATAACTTATTGGCCATAATAGCGGAAATATCTCGCAGGTAAAAATAAATGTAGTATACAAACGAATTTCAATATTTCACAATTCGTTTTAGGTTTAATTAATCCACCATATATACATTTAAATGACAATTTTAATTTGGAGTAGTTAAACTTATTCTTCTTCTTCGAATGCTTCGTCTCTCATGAGATGTAGCAATCTTCTCTCCTATGCCTATGTACGTAAACTCTTTTACTCCAGAGAAGATTTACTAGACAGAATACTTCGCTGGTTTACTATTGCCTTGCGAGGGAGAACGGCCGTTACAAATCCGATGTCTTCAGGTACTGGGATTTCAATCCTAGACCTTCAGCATACCCTACGACTGCCTCATATAAATTGTTAACTTAGGGGAGTTTATTACGCTTAACCAAATTACTCCCCCGCATCTGACTTGGCCATAGTAGCACACCGTTAATAAATCTAGTAAAAAATAATCGCATGGGTAATTGATCATATAGCAAAATAACCCATAGTTAAATGTATCTAATAAAAATGTACAAAAAAAAACTCTGTTAAAATTTGATATAGGTAATTAGCTCTAACCTTATTTAATACGCCAATGTCTTTAAATGATATATTTGACATTTGAAATATTTAAATTTGAGAATCTTATTTCTTAACCAAATTTTTCCACTGGCGTCGATGATTAACCACAGTACCGACAATCACTACCTGAATGAATACTAAAGACATCTTTATGTTAAAATCTGACAATTAGTTATAACTTCATTTGCTAATGCTAATTTAAATAATGTTTTAAATATAAAATATTAAACTTAAAATGTACTACTTAAATTTCCACAGAATTATTGAATTAAAGCCTATCCCGAATCGTTTGAAAAATGGACGTCGTGAATTTATATTATATTGGTTTAAATGTGATTTAAACCTCTTTTTGCCTTACAATAATGTGGATTTAATTTAAAATACTTAATCGAGTTTATTCATAAATGTAGACAAGACAGCAATATATAAAATCAATGAAACTTACAAATTTAAAAGAATGACAACTAAAGTACTCATATAGTTTCTAAATTAATTTCATTTTTAAGCCCTGGTTGTTGGGGCCGTCGTTTTGTTAACTTATAGACATATTTCCATATTACTTAATTTCGACCCAATTAACCGGTACATTATTATATTACATATTATTAAATGATAGTAAAACTCCACAGTTGGCCGAAGTCTACAAAAAGAATGTTTTAATTAAATGCTGTATATTTTTAGGTTATTGTTCCTTCTTCAATAGGTATACTACGTAAGTAGAAATTTAAGAGAAAAGTAATATCCAAAAATATTTAAATAAATTACGCAATCACATGATTGCCATAAACAAATCATAACAGCCATTGTCATTCTATCAGCATGTTGCAAGCTTTTCATTGTTTTCCAAACGCAATTCCACGATTTCTGTTTCTGTGTTTCGTAAATATTAATTTCTATGGCGGTGGTGTTGTATTTTATTTTATAATTTTGAACTTTTACCTTACTTAAACCTTGAGTCATACGAAGAAAAATAACATAAAACTCTTCAGGAATAAAAAAATTGCCATTAAGAAAAAAATACTGATATGTGAGATTTTGCCTGCCGTTTGATAAATGTTTGTAGGTATATTATTTCTTGGGTTTAAATTCAGTAATAAAGTTGCTATAATTTGGGTCCTATTGTTGGAAACACAGTATATATCAAAACCTGAACACATCAAACCAAAACGTCTTTTGGAAACATTTCAATAAGAATATAAATATTCCAAAGCCACGTAATAATTGTCGTTTAAGTGGATATTTGACGAATGAGCAAGTCGAAAGTTCGTGCGAGATCACGCAACCGTCAAATATCCATCAAGCAGAAAAGAAAGCAACCTGGAGCAAAAAAATGTAGCCATAAATGATGGGAACAGAGAGCTCGATATTCTCGTGGGCTCCGCGATGACCCCGCGTTGTTTGAGCGTGTTTTCCGGCCTAGTCAGTGGCGTACCTTCCCGTGCCTGGTGGATGATAATGGGCCGCCATGCGGGCAAGCACCGGAGCGTAACGGCGAGGGGGGCGCGTTATGGACTGACAACTCCGGGCAGCGCTTCCCGGACGTTCGCCGACCCAAGCGGAACGGCTGCATCTTACACGGCCATTGCCAAGTTCTACCTGTAATACAATTTTACTGTTCATCTATTATGCCGACATATGCTATGCGTACCGATGGGCGCAATCTGGCCGAGCCACTGATCGCTCAATAAAAGCCAAAGACCGGCATCAAGAAGAAGAAGCGGCCGAAGAATGACCCAGCATCACTTTGTGTTTTGTTATTCTTAGAATGCCCATTGAAATTAGTAGAACCAGAAACCAATTATGCCCGGCTAGCAGCTACCAATTACTATACAAAATTTATACCAATTTAAGCCGCATTTGTTTAGAATAATTAAATATCAGAAGACGTCTGTTATTCGTGATTTTCTCCCATGAGTTTACAAACCTTGGGATTCGGAAGAAGTGGATGTGGCTTGTGGTCCCGTTGAAGTTCCCAACGTTCCAGGGCGGAATTCCAACGTCGACGACCGCTTCCTCCAACAAACAGGTTGGCGCAGATTCGGTGCCAGCAAGAAGGTTAAAGGTTGCGAGGTCCGCTCTAATATCGCCTACAACGAACGTGGCCTGATGAAATGTTATTCGTTCCACAAACAACAATGAATAATTGGTTCGGCGAGAATAATAGCCCTGTCTTTTCGTGCGGAAATTACGTAACTCCTCGGATCAGAGCCGCCATCAGGAAACAGTTTTTATAATAAACCGAGACCCCAGAGGGGCTCAAAGTAATTTTAATTTGAATAATTGGATTTCTTCACTGTAGGTTGGAGCAGTAATGAGGAATGGCAAAAGTGATACGGCGTGGGTGCTGGCTATGTCTAATTCTACTGCAATGTTGCTTTGGTTGCTTTTTAATGGTTAGATTAGAAAGCGGCCAAGATGCGGTTCTTAAAAGTTTGGTCCACGGTGGACACGGCTGAACCAAGAATTTTAGAACGACTGCATGGGCACACCTGGGTGTAAAAGGTATACAAAAAAAAATCGACAGTTAAAGGACGACTAGACCTATTATTCTGTTTGATACAGTTATACGAACCCGAAGAATGTGAACAAAGACGGCAAGATCGGTCGCAAGCAAGCCATTAGAAGGATGTAAACACGCACTTGGACGAAGAAATCCTCGGGGTACAAATTAAAACTTACAACACCACGTATTACACTCACAACTTCCTAGAACCGTGTAATTTGTTGACGTCAGATGATGATTTGCATTTAGCGAGTTGGCAAATGGGCCGGGGCTCGAGCGACAGCGGCCCCATGGCTGAGGACTCTCCGGCTCTGGGGATGGCACTCAAAGTCCACGGGAAGTTAAAGTACCCCGTGAATTCTTCCAGTGCCATTCACAGGCCAGGTAAGCAGCGGCGGTTAGCGACGAGCACAAAGAACTGCGGATCGCGGACTGACTCACACTGGCACTGGGCAGCAGCGACAGGTAGATCGCCCCTGCCCCTCACCTGTGCGAGGACATTGCACCTGTAGCTGCGCTCGCCACCGTGACACCGCCGCTGATGGGTTATTAGTCATCCGCTCGCCGTTTGCGACAAGCCACTCGGAACACTGCATCATACACTCTTGGCACTGATCACCACCAAAACCATAAGCTCATCAGCCATCATCCACAACCAGAACGAAGTAATTTCCACTTGGTTTGTGGAACCCCGAAGTCATTACCATTGAAAGCGCGGGCTTGCTGGACGTGGAGAGGGTCGGCGAAGAGGAGCCGCGCGAACCACCCATCGACCAATAACAAGCCAAACCGAAAATGAGGAAGTGAATTACCGGCTGTCGTATACCTACCACCAACATCTAGAACGGTGTGTCAAAATAAGTACCTCGATTACATCCTCATTTGTTTAAGCTTTAAAGAAAAATATCCGAAACGGCCCTTTAAACACGTCCATATAGGCGGAGTATGTTTCTGTTACCATCATATCTATGAATTTGATTTCCCTTAATATGTTTCTAATTTATGGTAAGTAAAATACAGACCATGTTCATCAAACAATACAGATAGGAACTCAATTTTTAAATTGATATCGTGGGTAGGTATTTTATGTATAATACCCAAGTTGTTGATTTTCTCTTGAACAAAATTTAAGTGCTATTCTTTTACTTACTCTATAATACAATTAGTAATCAAGTACAGTCCTTACAATAAGCCTCCTCCTGCAATACACCCTACATATTGCAGATTTTTTTTTCGTATTTACACCACCGTTAGTTATTTTTGTAACTCTTAACGCCAAAATTTTTAATTATGTGTTAAGCCAAATTTAAGCTGTTCTGCACATAATAACATTTTTCAAATATGTCTGAAGAAATGTCCGAGCATAGGTTGACCATGCAAATTACTTACATCCACAATTGCACCAAGTCGGTCTGATCAACAATTGCATATCTAGTTTTATTCTGTTTGTGAATGCTAATGCAACAGATATGCTGTTGTTTTCCAAGCCTACTTGAGGAAATTGTAGATATAAGTTGTTTTCAATGCCAACCTATGCTGAATATTTATCTTGAATTTTTTTACGATAACACAATTGAACAGAAAATTAAAAATTCTAGTAATAGTTATCTTGAAAATTTTACTTTTCGCATGGTCGATAAGGTAAATGAGCTGTCAGAATAATTACAAAATATATTTGCACCGAAACAAATAAAAATCGTGCTCATTTTTGCCATTATCTTGTAGAAGTTTTGTTTTTTCATATTTAGCAAGGTATACAGTTAATTTAAGTTATTTTTAACTGTAAGGGTATTATACTTATACCAAAACATAACCAACTTACTTAAAAACTCATTTAAAGGAAATAATAATTTTATAAAATTATTTTCATTCTGCCTAGCCAGTCAAATGGCTCCGTTTCGTTACCAACAACTCACTGCATTAATTTCTCAATAACAATAATAAATTAAGAAGTTGCTACTGATATTAACAGGTAAATATGAAACGATAAGCATTGTAACATAAATTAATTTACAGTCGTGGACATTGAAATGACAATAATTATTATGCTATAAGTTTTTTAATTTAGATATTATTGTTTGTTAAATGATTTGCACCATATTTGACGTAAAAAATATATATTTGCGATTTGTGTCCTGTTGCTATAACTACATGTCCCATTTGTGATAAGTGCATATCGTACCTCATGTATAACAAATCACAAATAACGATTATTAATAAAAGCTAGATTTATTGAAAAATCGGTTACACTTGTTGTATTACTAATATAAACACATGAAACACAAAGGAATTTACAGAAAATACGTGCTTCAAAACTAATGATACAGTATGTCCATTGTAATACCACTCTAAATTGTATAGCCATAGCAGGATTTACAAAATTGCTAAAAGCATTTGCTATAATATGTTAATTAACCTCATTTGTGTAACATACAGTTCTAGCTTTTAACTAGTGTTAATATAAGTTGTAATCTTTTTCTACCTCTCTACATGGTGTGCTCAGGTCCGTACCTAGTTGCCTCCTAGCCACAGATATTTTGTGGACAATCGAATTGCTTACTTATATTTCTATATAATAACCTAAATATTTACTGGAAAATCCAATAATTTCATTTTACATTATTTCGACACAACTCCCACAAAATTCCCTGTCTTAACTGCATATACTGTGTCTTACAAATATTTGTACTATACTACTTAATCTGTTATTGTATATTTTTGATATACCGTGATCATCATTTCAAATATTACATAAGAGTTTAACATTCGGTATGCGACAATCACGTATATTTGAAGGCTATTCGCCATCTCCGTAAATGCAAAGAAAAATATTTTGTTTCTGCTGATTCTGCCTAATTATTTGCAAATTTATGACGAATGATATTTAAACTAGTTATTTACGGATATTGGAAATAAATGTATGTTAATGTATGCGTTTGCGACATCAGCCGTACATTGCCGTAATAACCTAGCGGTAAGAGGGTGGTTTTATAAGCGAATGGTTTTAGTGTTTAAATACCAAAGGGGGTAATTTACTTTTCACGTGTTTCTGTATTTATATACCCAAAAAAATTTATTTACTTTATTGAACTGATTTATTGTAAATTTCCAATACTATGTAATAATAGTTTGTAAACAACTAAAGTTTTTTAAATTTACTTATAACTACAGCCAGAATTTTATGCCCATAAAATATATTTAAACAATAAACCAAATTAAAAATTCTTCTTTGCTACAAATAAATATTTAAATAACAAATCCAGGAATTAAAAAATTTTAAAATATTACAATAAGAAAAAAATACGCACTTTCTTCATTTTTGTAACTAATAGTCAAGTTACATATGAATTACCCTATATTAAATTTCGAAATTTGGTCAAATTGTCAATCGATTCTCTATACAGGGTGATTCTAAATAGGTGCGAAAAACTTTACCACCTTATAGCTGAGGATATTTAACACCTAAATTACTTAGTAATTTTTTAACTCGGCACCGTTACGGAGATGTGGCGCTTCAAAGTTTTTTACATCAAATCACTAAAATGTAAATAACTTTTTTGTTTCTTGTTCGATTTTGATAAACTTCGTTGTTTTGGAACGCTAATTTCTGGATCAGATTTCATCTACTTGTCACACTTAATTGTACGTTTTTCTCAAGTAGAAATTAAGGTTGGACTGTTAACTTTCCAAAGTAACAAAGTTTATAAAAATCGGACAAGAAACAAAGAAGTTACTAATCATTTTAATTAGATAATTGATGTACATATACTTTGAAGGCCCATAGCTCCGTAAAAGTGCCGAATTTAAGAAAAATTTATTAGGTGATTTGTCTTTTAAATAACCTCAGCTATACGTTGACGATGTTTTTCGCACATGTTTAGAATCACCCTGTACAATAAGTAGAGAACCAATTTCTAGTTATTATACTTATGAAATAATTAGTGTAGAAACATCTAGAAATAAAACAGAATCATGTTTTCGCTCTTCGGGTTTTCGCCCTGTATACTTTTCAGGGAAACGCGAATCAAATGACCTTCAATTCAACAATTTCAAAGTTATTCGACAAAATCTGTGTACTAAGTTTTTACTTTTAATTTGGCCAAACAAAGATGATATAAATAGAATCGCATGTTACTATTTGGCCAGTTAGGCTATGAAGGAAGAAACAACAACAATAACAACTTTATGTGGTTACTGATCTGTGTTTTCAATAGCAACATACACTTACGTGTAATTTTTTTCCTTTTTTAATAATATAAGTAGTTAATGTTGCATAATAAATGTTTCCGAAAAATGAGCTTTTCTGCCATGTTCCTTAAATTTCAAAGTTTTCGTAAAATGTAATCTGCTGTTGGCAACGTTTAAAACGTCTTACTTTACATTGATTGATTTTTCTTACTGTGATACTGTTTACAAGTAGTAGTTTAAGTTTTTCAGGGAAAAAAGTAGCAAAGCATCTAAACTTCATCTGCAGTAGCTACTTTAGAATGGAAATAACTCTCTAACAATACTTATTCAGCTGAATCTTTAAAGAACTTTATTTTACAATTGATGCTTGATTTGAATGGATATCATTAATTAAATAACAAAGTACTCCTCAGTTTTTTAGTCATCAAAATTCTATACGCATTGATCCAGATCACTCTTTGATTTTATATGAAGTCAAAGGTTCAATGCAGCCTAATGAAAGTCACTAACAATTTCGAACAATCCACAATTGAATACCAGTATTTATCAACAAACACTTCAAATAACAAGCAATCGTCAAAGTTTCACTTCTAAGTAACCTTGAAATAATTGCTGTTGGATAACAGTATGACTTATCTTTATTTGTGCCCTTAGATTTTGTTTAATATGAATTTGACAGACGTTTTCCTAAAACTATCTGTTCCAGGAAAAATAAATATTTAAAAATTGAAATTCCAAAAATCCACAGTAATGATCAATCTTAAAGCGAAAAAATATAACTAAACGGTCGTTAGTGGCGAACCTAACCCCAATACAAATAACAATGCAATTTGCTTTTACGTTTAAGCTAAGTTATAGAGCAATGCCTGTTTAGCCAAGAATATTTATCCAGGACTAACAAGAGATCCTGTTTTTTGATCAGTCAGTCTGCAAGTTATTATTATTTTTTTAATTTTGCGCTAATATTTTGTGGGTTAGAATATAATGTCTAATTTTTTTAAATTTAGAAATGCAATTAATAACAATTAAAGCGGCGTCAGAAAAAAACTGTTGACTTGGATGGGTCATATCTTAGTGACTCATAGCATCCTACATTAAAACATGTTTGTGTAAATTATAGCTGAAGTACCCAAATTCCAGACGGAAAAAAAAAATTTCGACCATTTGCTTTCATATGGGAGAAAATAGTATAATTGCACTTTATCATACTTTAAACATTTTCATTATCTTTTTAAATTGACTTTCTAAGGCATGAATACGAACCTGGTCGAGGTAAAGGATTGGGATAATAAACAGACAGTCATGAAAAATAAATATAAACTAAATGGAACAAATATATATATCGACAACGACATGACACCAAAAGAAAGAGGAATGCAGGCAGAAATAAGGAACATTGCAAAAGAAGAGAGAAGTAAGGGACGCAGAACAAAAATCAGCTACAGGAAAATTACCATAGATGGAATGTATTATGTCTGGGATGATGAACAACAGGGGGTACTAGAGCAAACAAACAAACTGATAACAAAAAAGAACCGAACCAAAATTAAGACGGAATTTGCGGACGACGATAAACAACCTAATATACAGGGTTCCCCATATTAAACTGCCCACTTTATTATTCGGATAAAATCATTGTAAGTCGACTAACAAAATCTTTTATTTCACTAATTTACTGCTAATTCTATGGGATTTATTACTGACAAACATTTATTCAACTTTTAAAAATCATGTCTTCTAAATGCCCTCCATCAACTTGAATACAACTTTCAATTCTAAATGCAAACTGGTGCATCACCCGGCGAAGCAAATTTCAGTTTATTCATGTGATTTCTTCTCGAATGCGGTCTTTTAGCTCTTCAATTGTCACAGGGCGACTTGCAAAAACCTTTTCTTTCAAATACCTCCACAGAAACAAGTCGGGTGCCGTGAGATCGGGGGACCTGGGGAGTTTAGGCAAATTACCAAATTGAGAAATTGTACGGTCCTTAAAAAATTCTCGCAGAATTCTCATGGTGTTTCTGGCTGTGTGTGATGTTACTCCATCTTGTTGGAATAACAAAGCACCATTTAATAATCCCCGTCTAGTCAGTTCTGGGATGCGAAACGTTTGCAACATGTTTATGTAGCACTCGGAATTGACTGTTACAGAACGTCCATTTTCATCCTCAAAAAACTAAGGACCAATAATACCAAATGATCCTACACCACACCAAACAACGAGTTTTGGAGATTTTTCTGTAAACAATTCCCGATGATTTTCAGCTCTCCAACAACTAAAATTCTTCGTATAAACAACGCCACTCAAATGAAAATTTGCTTCGTCGGTCATTAACAAATTGTGTAATGCTTCTCGATGCCGATTTAAAAATTCTTGACAAAATGTTAATCTCGCTTCCTTATCTCGATTGCTAAGGTGCTGTACTATTTGGTATTTGCAAGGATGAAATTTTAAATCTTTATGAAGGATTCTGTGAAGACGTCCCTTAGATATTCCTAGAGCTAGTGATTGCCGATTGGCAGACCTCTTAGGACTTGGAACCGTTCTTCTACGTCCAGGTTTTTTAATGCTCTGCACAGAACCATTTTTACGCCACCGACGAACCCACACCATAATTTGTTTTGCGCATAGGCGCATTACCCCTATTATTGTTACCAAACTGCCGTCGAAATGCTCGCCGAACTTCTTCTACTGAATCTATTGAATCGAATATCAAAGTGGGTGGTCTAATATGGGGAACCCTGTATATAACAAAACGCAGAGCAAAATGAAACGTAAGAGAGAAGAGATAGAAAAGGAAAGGTTAAAGGAAGATAATGAACAATGCGAAAAGATGAAAATAGGAACATGGAATGTGAGGAGTATCACAGGGAAAGAAGAAGAATTAGTGGAAGAAATGATAAAACATCAAATAAAAGTCCTAGGAATTACAGAAATCAAAAAGAAAGGAAATGGTATGAAACGAATACATAAGGGATACTGGCTATTTTGGTCATGTGTGAAAGAAACGGAAGGAGCAAGGTGTGGAGTAGGACTAATAATAAGGCCAAATACCTATGTTAAAAGACATTATAAATGAAGAATATATAAATGAAAGACTATTAAAGATTGAAATGAAGCTACTAGGAGAAGAAACATGGAATGTGATAATAGCATACGGGGAAAATGATGATGCAAAAAGGAAGTTTTTTGAGGAGGTACAAAAAGCAATAGACGATGGGGGAGAAAATATACTTGTTATATCAAACTTTTTATTTAATACTTAGTGCCAGAAATGTTATACGGATTAAGTTTTTATATCTTCTGAAGCTCTTTGAAAAGCCAGTAGTAGCGGAAAATTGGCGGAAAGACTGAGTTGGATTTTAAACTACTTCCCCAACATTTCAATTTGTGCGACTTTGTTTAAAATATACTTGGCTGCTGCCGCCTTCTTTTAGAATCTTACTATTTAAATATTGCAAACCAATTAAGTTATATACTTACCGAAAATGTGTGTATCAATATGTCTTCTGTTAAAATCAGAGACTGCACATCGATTTTCAGCTCCATCACTACACATAATTTCAGTTTTTCCCACCACTGTGTAAACCAGTTTTAAAAATCAAAACATTAAATTAATTTTGATTTAACTATAGCAACAGTACTGCCAAAGCAAGACACCATAACAAAACGGTTAATCAGTTTTATTTTAGTGGCTAAATTCGGTGAATCTATTTTGGCCATAAGTGGAAAACGGATTGTCCAATCGTAATTTTCTTTTTTTAGTGCTAGTTAGTAAGTAGTTATTAAAGGCTTTAATTTAATATATAGTGTATGTTGTTGTTTCATATTTTCATAGTAGAGAGCCTGAGAATGAAGAGATGAATAGGATAGTTAATTAAGAATCTTAATACCATACGAGGCTTGTTCAACTGACACCCATCTTTGATCAACTTAGCCTTGAAAATACATGAAATAATTCAAATCACGTTTGTTAATGTTAGTAGCGTTTGTAAGCAACACATTAATAAGTTTCTCGCATTTGAATTTGATTCCGTCTTTTAAAACTTCGAATTTGAAATGGCGTTTGTTGTTGAAAATCCGTCCAAGTTTGATCAGCGTGCGGTCCTACAATTTTTATGCGCTGAGGGTCTGCAGCCATTGCAGATTCATACGCGAATGCATGCAGTGTACGGAAATGCATGTATTGCGTACCCAACTGTGAAGAAATGGTGCCGAAAATTTAAGAATGGAAAAGAGGGGACTATGGATGAGCCGCGATCAGGTGCAGGGTGTACTGCATTAACAGAAAGAAATATAGCATGTGTTGAAGGCCGAATTAGAGCAAATCGTCGAATTCAAATTAGAAACATTTCAGAAATTGTTGGTATGAGTGTAGGATCTGTCCATAGTATTGTTCGTAACCTGGGTTACAGTAAAGTTTCCTCGTCTCTTGCTTAATTATCAAAAATGCTTGCAAATGGGCTTATCACTGCAACACATCGCAGACTCTAGGCAAAATGGTGATGACTTTCTTCTGTCAATAGTTGCTGGTGACGAAATTTGGTGCCATTACTACGAGCCATCCAGTAAGTTATCGTCGATGCAGTGGAAACATTCAAGTTCACCATCACCGAAGAAGTTTAAAGCACAACTTTCTGCAGGCAAGGTGATTTTAACATTTTTTTTTACCATGAAGAACCCTTGTTGATAAGAAGTTAAGGAACCTGGAGTAAATGGCAATTCAAATATGTACAATGAAACTTTAAACAAGTTTCATCGAGCAATAAGACGGAAACGTCCAGGAAAACTTGCGTGGGGTTATTTGGCTGCACGACAATGCTAGGCCTCATGTTGCTAATGTTTATAAGAAAATCTTTAACGAAAGAAATTGAGGGTTTCAGATCATCCACCCTATAGCCCGGATCTATCGCCTTGCGATTTCCATTTTTTTGGACCGTTGAAAAAGGCGTCGGCATTTTGAGTCTGACGCAGAAGTACAGATAGCTGTGGAGGACTTCTTCAATCAGCAGCCACAAGAATTCTATGATCAGGGTATACATCGGTTAGTAAAACAATGGGATATGTGCCTTAACTGCGACGGTAATTATTTGTAATTAAATTGTTGAATAAATTTTTAATAAAGCAAAGATAGGTTTCAATTGAACACACCTCGTATTGTGACTTCCCTTTCCTCTATACAATAAAAATGTTTATTTCGTTTTCCAAATGCTTAGAATGGCACGTTTTAAACAGGACGCTCGGTATAGGTTAACAGTTCAAACTACAGAACGTTAAACCAGTAGTTATTATCTGTAAAAAGCTTCGATAAAAATTAGTTAATAATGTAAAATACTGATCACCTTAATAAAATTTAAAACCATAAAATTTAATAGAGAAAATTAATATTATTATATAGGTCTGCTAACGCTTCTTCTAAGTGCCGTATAAAATTATTATAACAGTGGTCAGAACATAATCTCACGTTTGCATAAGAGAACGGATTCGGTTATTATTATTAAACGGTACACCTGCACAAAAACCTTACAATAACTTTTTAGTCTTCCTGTTTACCAAAGAGTCAGTCGGTTTCCGTTACCGCTTGCCAAGAGGCAAAACAAATTGCTTTAATTGAAGAAATCCGCTGAAATGGAAAGCCCCCGAATCAATTAATTAATATAAATAAAATAACTAACGCCCTATTAGCCGATAATTTACGCCGTAGACAACGCGAAGAAGCAATTAATTT
This sequence comes from Limonius californicus, assembly GCA_014611495.1. Classification (NCBI taxonomy): domain Eukaryota; kingdom Metazoa; phylum Arthropoda; class Insecta; order Coleoptera; family Elateridae; genus Limonius; species Limonius californicus. Next base: position 9,483 of record JABXWE010016717.1, on the reverse strand, counting down.
GTAACGTGCTCGTGGACTTAATTCGCTCTCCATGTTCGTACGGTATACGAGTGCCAGAACTAGTTTTTTAAATTATTATTATATTATAAGCGGATTAAAGACTGTATTTCTCTTGAGAATAGAAGTACTTCCTTTCTAGAGTGGCGTGCTGGAGATGATGTTCTGTTATCGCGTTTTTAGGAGTTGATGGGAAACTTTGCTACGCAATCCCGTAAACAAATTATACTGTTCCTAAGCAAAATTATGTTTGCATTCTGTTGCTGAGAATTATTTACTTTGTAACTTAAATTATTAAAATTTTGACTATTAAAACTATATTAGTCATTCCTTCAGTTTTATTGCGTAAGTGATTTACTGCAGCATTTTAAAACTGTATAAAACAAACCTGCGCAAATTTATGTTTTAGATTTTCGCATGCTAGAAACATTTTTTTATGTACATTTTTAAAAATATGCTATCGGTGTACTAAGAGCTCATAAAATCACAGCGTTTATGCGGCATGAGATTGTCAAAACCTGCACTTATGGCTTAAACACTGTATTTTCATTCAAAAATAATTAATCTAAAAACTTTTTTTGTTCAAATATGCTTCGGAATGTTCTTAAATAATTTAATTAATGTATTAAGTTTATGCTTGATTAAGCAGATTTTATATGCTACCGTATAATTCTCCCCCTACATATAGCAATTATATTGGGAATTACAAGAAGCTTAAGAGTTTATGATTGTTTCAAAATAAATAGTTAGGCAAAACATCATTAAACTTCTTTGTAAGGTAAGTTGATAAGAAATAACGCAGGATGTAATGCCAAATATTATAAAAATGCAGCAAACCTATAATAAGTTTCTGTTGATCCGCAAGTATAGTTATACAGCGTGATAAAGTTCCGCACAAAATTCATAATTTTGTTATTTAATGTTTATTTGGGAAAACCTTAAAACGCGTCAAACTTTTTTTTAAAAGACACTTCCTAACGTAATTTTTTTTGTACATTTTTGTTTTTGCGTCTTCATTAACAATTTTTTTGAGAAATATACACTTACAGTTAAAAAAATCATAATGTATTTTTAATGAAAATAACGCACCACGTCTGCTTAGATTTAGATTTTCAGCTCTGGTAAATCTTTTTCCAAACAATGAAGATCCTGATATGTCCCATCCAAGCATTTGGTTTCAAGAAGATGGAGTTCCTCCCCATTTTAATGTACAAATCCGACAATTTCTTGACGATATGTTCCCTGATAGATGATTAAGACGGCGATCACCTAATTTACGTCGCTGGATTTCATTCTACAGGTAATGTGAAATCGCAAGTTTACAATTCAAACGATTTAAAGCGTCGGATTAGTTTACAAATAAAATATATGGGGCCGGAAATTATTGATACAAAGTGTTCACACACGTGTTGGTCAATACCAACTGGTTAGCTGTGAACAATTTCAACATTTCCGTCAGGAACTGTTTTAAATGTTCATATTATCATTAAAAAATGTTATACGAAGTTTTAATTGCAACATTTAACTGTTGAGGAGGTCTATCAAAATAAAAGTATAAATGGGCCTGCCACTTAATTAACTATAACATCGTAGCGCAGAAACAAAAGCCCATAAAATAAACTTACGTTAAGTATCTTTTCGAAAAATATAATTGACGTGTTTCGGGGTTTTCCCAAAAATTATTAATAATAAAATCCTAAATTGTGTGCAGAACTTTATCACCACGCTGTATAAAGCTCAACTATTTCATACTATATAGGCAAGCAATGCACTGTATAATATATTGAATACGGGAAAACAAACTGAACATTTACTCTGAAGTTAAGGTTCTTAATGTTTTTAGCTTATGGCATTTTAAGTAAAATAATACAAATTTTCTGTTCTAGCATCTACAATCTCACAGGTTTTGAATCCAGTCCATAACAAGACCTTTGGGAGGAAAAATATTTGTTCGTTATATCCGTTTAACACAGTGTCCAGCAAACTAACACAAAATATTTACTGTGTTAAAATGAAAAAAAAACACTGTTTATTATCAGCAAAAAAAATTACAAAAAGTTCATAATCGTATAATAATCAGATTCTATGCTAATCCATAACTCACAACTATTGTCAGTTTGAATAACTGTTTTTGAGTAAATGGATCTTTACTGAAGCAATTCTACACCATAACGGAGCTGCTAATAACCTGTCCAAGGACTATACAGGGTTGTTGCAAACTAAGGAATAACATAAATTTTAATGAAGAAGTAAAAATAACAATTTCAACAGTTTCTGTTTCATTTATTACTTTGATACGCAGTTCGACGTCAAGGTAATAAATTAAATAAAACCTGTTAAAATCATTTATAATATTATATTTACGTGTTAATTAAAAAAAAATGTCAACGAAGTAAAGTTAGAAACTTTAGAAGTGTATAATATATACTTTGTACAATATAAAAAGCAGTAGAATATTTTAATCGAAGCAAGGTTAATGTCAAAAAATATACACTATCAATATTTGCTATAAAATTGTTATGGCCTTAGTTAATTGATAATGACTTAATACAAAGATGTATATACCTTTCAATCAGTGTAACTAAAAAAGCTAATCAGAGGAACATGGTGCATCCAAATAAAGAATTTCTTGTTAGCTCGTCAATGAGACTTTACACAGGATGGGCCGCTGTTTCAAAAAATGACGTCAAGTTGGGTGGGAACGGAGAGGTTGATCATGTATTGGCAACATATCATGAGCCACAAGCTATAGTTTTACAAGAAATCAACATATGTCTATGTTATATCGTGAGTTCAAAAAGTAATTACATAACGGTTGACCATGGAATAATAAAATAATGTCTAATGCAAGCTTTATATACCAATTGACGTTTGGGCACAGCCTTTCTAGTGCCATCTAGCGCAAGCGCCAGTGTTATGTTAGGTTAAGTTGCATGGTAAATGTAAATAAATCAATTTTTGAAGAAATGAGTTCTATTATTTCAATTTAGACGATAACAGTAACAACTAAATTACTACACTATTAAACAAATCATAACAAGTAGGTAATCATTAAAATTGGAAATTATATTTTTTTTATTTCACAGGTACAGAAAAATAAACATAAAAACTAAAGAACCTGTTCAAAATGACCACCGTTTTCCTGCAGACACAAATTTACTCATCTTTTCATACTATTTAAAGCATTCATAAGAATTTGAGGAGTTATATTAGCACACTGTTCCGTAATTCTCTTTTTAGTTCCTCGATATTGTTAATAGTGGTCTCGTATACATTATTTTTCAAATAAGGGAATATAAAGTAATCTAAAATAATCAAGCCTGGTGATCTAGGTGGAAATTTACGATTTGAACGGAAACTAATTATTATATCGTCAAAAAAATCACAAAGGTAATTGAGGGTCTCTGTGAGTGGTGTGGGCCGTCGCGCCATCTTGTTGGAAATAGCCTTGCTGGAGCTCATCCTCATGAAGCTGATTAATAAATTCACGTACAATATACCGGTATCTCTGAGCAGTAACAGTTTCGTGGAAAAATATGGGTCCGATAATACGTTTTCGAGACACAGCAAGCCAAACACCAACTTGTAACTGGTGAAGGGGAGATTCGCGAAAAGTATGTGGATTTGCAGCACTCCATAACTCATATTTTGTGAGTTTATATACCCCGAAAGGGTGAACCAGGCCTCGTCAGAAAAAAACGTTAAATTTAGAAATTTGTCGTTGTTCATTAAATTTTGTTGGAACCACTGACAATATAAAATTCTCCTATTGTGATCTGCTGGCAGCAACTCATATAAAGCAAGAATTTTGTAGGGAAACAGCATTAAATCTTTTTTGGCAATAGTAAGGCAAGTTCCTAACGATAAACCAGTCTCTTGCGAAAGTGTACGTAGTGATGTAGTGGGTTGCTCGTTCAAACTTTGACGAACATCATCAACTGTATTTTGACTACGAACTATTGGCCTTCCAGCTCTATCTCTATGAGTAATGCTCCCTGTATCTCGGAACACATCAACACATCTTCTAAGTGCGTTGTAAATATCTCCTTCAAGGACAGTAATATCTGGAAATTGTTGCCGAAATTCCTCTAAACATGGCACCGCACTATAAATCCATTCGCCGTTCTCTCGAACACCATTTCGAAAATATGATTAAATCATAAATGTTTTGTGTTCTATTGTAAAAACCATTATAATTGTAACTTAATTGAATTTTTAATATAAACTTATGACAACAACAACAGTGATGGCAATTAATGAATTTTAAAGCTTGCTGTTAACATTACTTTTATTTTCCATGGCCAACCCTTATGTAATTGCTTTTTGAACTGACGGTATTAAAATATGGTGGATTTACAACGAATTAGTACTATCAATAAGAACCAAGAGCTATATAAAAGTGTTCATTAAATAAAGATAACAAAAAGTCAATTTGATTATTTGACGGTACTGAGATATTATGGGTGTATGGACGATATTATATACAGACTGCTTGATATGAGCAAGACGGAGCTCTGTCATATTATGCAGTTGGTAAATTATTTGGTGTGGTTACGTAAAATGTAAGGTTTGTTATATTTGAACTTCGTATAAGCCATTCATTGCGAAAAAGTACAACTGATCTTAAATAAAAAATTTGCGTATCGGAAATGTTTACGGGGAGATGCGAGGCAGTTCCGCACCCTACTGCCACTTTAACTCTTTTTAAGGTAGGTAGTTACGTTGTTCAATTCAAGATAGCGGCGTGTTGGCGTAGGTTTTCAGTCACCCATTCAAGTAGTAACCAGGCGGACCGTTAATTACCTTTGCATACTGTTTGACCAGTACCCGCATTAGTCCACCACGTTGCTCCGACGGACGTTATTGATTGAACATTTGAACATGTATTGTAATGTTACTGATGTTAGTGTGGTAGTAGCTCAGTTAACAGAGCGCTCTCTTTCTAAGAAAAACGTCAATTATGGCTTGGACTCGATTCCCCAACATTACCACTCCACCGTATAAAATCTTGTACTGCAACCCACCTCACACAATTTTCCAATCCGACTTTGGCAATCACCGGATCTTAATACCAAAACATTATCTGAAATTTCTGTCGTTCAAATTCGAAATTAAACTGTAGGCCTTCCACCAAAGTCGAAGTGCAACAGTGGGACGTGAAACGCTGTTGACTATTAATTTTAGTCTTGGTCATTTAAATCAACATTATTTGTAAGTGTTTTAATTTCGATTTTTCTTAAATTGTTGTATGTATTTTTTTATACAGACGAAAAGAAAAAACACACGCTCTATGAAGCACATCCAAAAAATACAGCATACTGTTAAAAAAATATATTACATTAATTTAATTAATTAATTAATTCAATTTACGTTTTCAAAAATTTTGTACAAAGTATTCGTTTTACCTTCAATTTCGAACGTGTGAATCTTAATTATATCTCAAAAATTTTAACAGTTAAATTAAAACAACTCCAGTCTGTAGAACCTGAAGATGATCTTCAGGTATATAAACCTAATAGAAACCATGAAGTGTTAACTATATGTTTACAAAATGACCGACTGAGGTCAAATAGTTTTTTGTAATAATACCATTAACAATTTTGGATCTTGAACTATTTCAAAAATCCTGTTCGCGTATTACAAATTTAAAACCGCTTTGTAAAAAGCCCTTTTTGAAATTAAAAAAATGGTATTGATCAAACATTTTAAAATTCTAAGGAACCTACAAGAAAAAACCTATTAATTTTTTAGACTGTAAATATATTTTGTATTTGGCAGCAGTATAAGCAAATCGAAAAGTTACGAATTTTATCTCCTCCTTGGAAAAAAAACGTGGAGGAGTAATCATGACTCACAACGTTATCTGTAAAATGTAACTATTACTAATTCTCTTCTGTAACTGCCTTCTTATCATTTATATTCTATAATTCAATCGGCGTAGGTTATCGGTGATCTGTAGTTGGTTGCAGAATATTACCATAATGTTTTTTATATAATTTATGCTTACTATAAACCACAATTAGGAAATTAATTAAACTTTGGGGCTTAGGTAGACTTGCTTCAACATACTGTTATAATTTCGGAACGCGAACTGTTTTATTAATTAGCCCAAGTTTCTAGTGATTGTAGTAAAATTAAACACCAAGAAATAAATTAATTAAGAATGAATTTTAAAGTCAGAACCGTAAACTCTTTTATAGCTTAGTAATCTTTTAATTATTTACGCTATTAATAAAACGACTAAATTTATACAATTAACTAAACAGCGAACGGAATAATTTCGGATATATATCACTTTACTTTTAATTATTCATTTCATTTTGTGCTTCGAAAGTGGGTATTCGAAGAATTAGCTCTAAAAACTTTATGTTAACGCTTCCCCAAACCAGAATTGATCATTAATTATTGAAATTCCATCAATTTCTTAATTAAAAAATTGGTGTATATACCGAAATTATAAGAGGAAAACAGAAACTTTTCGTAGTAACGAAAGATACAATAAATATGTGATCTTCCGGGATTTTTTGAAATACATTGCAATGTAGAAAGTTTTAAAAATATAATTTTATCAATTTTTTAAAAGTAATATTAATTTCTGCACAATACTATTCGTACTTACAAATTCTCCAAAATAAATAAAAACCACTCCAGCTGGTTGCTTTATAATCAATTTTCAGGAATAATAAGCATTGATATTATTTCATATCAATTATCCGTGAAAAATCAGTTATCAGTATGCAACAAATTATTTACATTTCTATTAGTACCCACACAATTAGTAAACAGCTACCTAGAACCCTTACAGCAAATATAACGCAATACTTTCGACAAAACGTTTTTCAAGCTAATGGGAAAACGTTGTCCGGTGAAAATCCCGAAACAAAAATCCCAAATCAAAAATCTCGAAAGACGAATTCCCGAAAACAAAAATCTCGAATGACAAAAATCTCCAATGACAAAAATATCGAATGACAAAAATTTCGAAAGACAAAATCCCGAAAACAAAAATCTCCAATGACAAGAATCTCGAATGACAAAAATCCCGAATAATCCAGATTTTGTAGTTATTAAGTTGAATACGTATTATAAAGCGCGATTCACTGATTCAGACTTCTTAAAAAAGGAACAACAGCGAAATGACATCACAATTGAACAATATATTCAGGGAAGAAATGTATTTGCACAGAAGAAACATTACAGGGATGTGACAGTCCGGGTGCAAAATTGTGTTGCTCGATATGCTGACACCAACAGTGTAGATTTTTTAAGAGGAATTGTCCACAATTTAAACTTAAATGTATAATTTTTTCCACAGCGCATGTCCAATGTATACATTTATAATTAAATAGAATAAAAATAAAATAGTAACTTTTAAATAAAAATTAAATAGAATCATATCCGAGATATTAGAAATCACACAAACGCGGAAATGTAGGTGGCGTTGCATATTGTGGACCTTCCAGGCGCGTATTCTGACGTGAATCCCGCTGTATAATATGCATACAACTTAATAACTACAAAATCTGGATTATTCGAGTTTTTTGTCATTCGAGATTTTTGTCATTCGCGATTTTTGTTTTCGGGATTTTGTTTTTCGAGATTTTTGTCAATCGAGATTTTTGTCATTCGAGATTTTTGTTTTCGGGATTTTGTCTTTCGAGATTTTTGATTTGGGATTTTTGTTTCGGGATTTTCACCTAGAATCTGGGAAATCCCACAGATAATCATGATACCAAAACCAGGCAAGCCACCAGATGATCTAACATCGTATAGTCTTCTTTCAGCCGATCTAAAGTGTTCGAAAAACTCCGTATAGGTACTAATAGTAAATCCAGCCATCGATGATTAAGAATTAATCCTAAACCATTAATTCGGTTTTCGTAACCAACACGGAACAGTTGAACAAATACACCGAGTGATTAACAAAATTTATAATGATCTCGAAGGAAGCAGGTATTGTTCGGCAGCAGTCTTGGATGTATCCCAGGCTTTCGACAGGGCCTGGCATCTGGGATTATGCTGCAAACTCAAAAAGTGCTTATCCTATCAAACCTATGAAATCATGAAGTCTTACCTTACAGTTACAGGAAGACACTTTTTCGTAAAACACCAAGAAGAAGCTACGAATCACCCAACCTATACTCTCAGGAGTCCCTCGGGGTAATACGTTGGGGTCTTTATTGTATCTGCTATTAACAGCCGACGTACCTACAACCAGACTAACCACAACAGCTACCCTTGCGGACGATACGGCTGTGTTAGCTTCCCACGTAAAACTTGAAGCTCACTAGATACCTTCACACTCACTTCAACAAAGTACTAAGACAGTTTAAGATATGGAGAATTCAAGTTATCAAATCCAAATCTCAGCACGTGACGCACACAATGAAAAATTGTTACTCTCCACCGATGACCCTAAATGGTCAACAACTGAAATACAAAGAATCATCAGAGTACGTGAGACTACAGACTACATCTGGACAGAAGTCTAACTTGCAGACGCGTATATTTAGCAAACGTAAACAACTTGGACATAAACTCCGAAAACTATATTGGATAATTGGAAGAAAGTCCCAACTTACTCCAGAAAGTAAACTGTTAATGAATAAAGTCGCCTTAAACCTAGCTGGACTTATGGGATCCCCTTATGGGGGACAGTTTCCAAATCTTACATATAAATTCTACAGTAAAACGCGAAATACAAAACTTTAGCGAAAAATACAAAGACAGACTGAGTGCGCATCCTAACGAATTAGTTAATAACTTAATGGACTGAACCAAAAAGGTTCAACGGTTCAAACCCTCCATATTACTAAAACGATTTTAATAATATTTGGAAAGTAATATCATAATAGTATATTAAAGAACTAGTTTCATAAGGCCTCTTCTTAACGCACGAGTCCAAGTTTGAAAAACGAGACGCGAAGCGTCGAGTTTTTCAACGGACGAGTGCGACAAGTGGTCTTATGAAACGTGTTCTTTATACTAATTTTTCTATTGAGGAAGTTTAAAAGTATTTTAAATAAATTTATGTAGAAAATTTTACGTCAAATCGATTACTAGGGAGTTTTTATAAACACTTATGGCAGCACTGACAGGTGGCTGAAACTGACATTTCAAACTTTCAAATTCAAATCGAACTACCAACATCGTAAAAAAACAAACTAAAAACAGTACGATTATAGGCCTCCTTAACGTACAGTTAATTGCAAAATGTTTCGTACGGCTCTAAAAAAAAGTAGGCTGAATTTGTCCAATTTTAGCATTTTGAGTTGTACTGAATGTCTGAATTGCATCTGAATTGATTACCATGACATATTTCAGTAGCGTTTTTTTTTGGATTTTATTGGATTGCCTTTTCATCGTTGGATAGCATGTGGTGCGGCATTTTCAACGTTCACTTCTCTTGACTTTGACAGTGACAATTTCAAATTTTTAATCAATTTCGAGTCACTGCTGAAAGCCTTATTCACATAGAAAAATTTT
>JABXWE010016716.1:0-45805 GCA_014611495.1 Limonius californicus | reverse complement strand
TTACTAAAGACCGGATATTCAGGCACTAAAAAATACTGAAATAGGCAGGCAAATTGGCACTAAAAATCTGGAAATAGGCATTTAAAAAAATAAAATAGGCAATATTATTTAATATATTAATAATAATAAAAGGCAATTTCAACAGGTATTTATTTTTATTTTGGCTTTATACGTATTTCGACATACAATATGTCATTATCAAAAGCATTTAAACACTTATTAGAACACAATCATGCATTGACATCACATAATATAATAACATTTTTACACTTCTGTGATGATAAACGTAAATTGGATATACTCGAGGCCTTTCAAATTCACAAACACACTTTAACAAACACACCTTTAATGAATGAGCAAATTGAGCTCATAAATTCCCCGCTATTGGAAGTTTTGGAATAGAAGACCTGAGCCAAGCCCAAAACCAAGATCCAGTGTGCTGTTACCCAAGCAACTACAAATGTTTATTTCATTAAATGCTTTTGATAATGACATATTGTATGTCGAAATACGTATAAAGCCAAAATAAAAATAAATACCTGTTGAAATTGCCTTTTATTATTATTAATATATAAAGTATGAATTTCAACGAAGTAAGGCAGCAAACAATTAACAAATATTATTTAAGTATTTTTATTGTATTAATCGGAATTACAACATATAACCAGATGTTTTTTATGATTTTCGGCAGTTAATCTTTGCCTTCTATCAGAAAATATATACTTCAGTTTCGAAAATGACCTTTCTTCATCTACTGATGTAATTGGTGCGAATTTAAAACATACGATTTCATTTATTTCATAATTTAAGGTATTTTCTTGATCTGTATTACCTGAAAGAATGTTGGCTAAACTTTTTATAGCCGCAAAGTCTATTCGCTGCAATTACAGATTCACATTTGGCCTTTATGATATGGCCCTTATTACCAGAAACGTTACAGATACCTTTGATGGTATTATTTACAATATTAACGGCATCAATCAAAGTCAAATCTCTGCTTTCTAAACTTGTTATTGTACTAGGAAGTAGAGAATAATTAGCAGAAATAAATGCTAAATCATTTTTTAAACTTTTCTTTTCTAAAAGTCTTTTCACAGTTTTAATTGAAACCGCCGAATCTTCATCTAAATTTGCAATTATATCTTTAATTGTTTTTAAATTCGTGGCATAGTAACATGCAGCAGAAATCCATGTGCCTCAACGAGTCAGTACTGGCTGGGGTGGCAAATCTAACTCAGGTGCCGCTTCTTTAAAAAGCCTTATCCTTGATGGCGCTTTTAAGAAAATCTTTTTTACGGAAGAGATTAACGTATCTACATCAGAAAATTGTTCACATATTTCTTCTGCAACACGATGAATTCCATGCGCTAAGCATGTTAAATGCAGCATTCGCGGAAATAATACTTTGAGAGCATTTCCGGCCTTTTTCATATAAGGGGCGGTGTCGGTTACGAACATAAACACGTTGTCGTGTTGGATTTTCTCTGGCCAAAGTAACGATAGAGAATTTGTAAACAATTGAGCAATTGTGGAGCTGTTTACTTTTTCAAGACAATCGGGATTTAATAGGTAGATCTTGGAGTTCTGATTTGGTTCAAGTGAACCAACAATAACATTTGCAATGTGCCTGCAAGAACAAATTTTATTTAAAAAGAGGACTTAAATTTTTTAATTTTAAAAAGTACCTTCCTACAGCATCTGTAGTTTCATCTATGGATATCCATATCTTCTTGTCTTTCATAAACCCTTGAATTTCTTCCATTGTCCCTTGGTAAGCACGATCAAGATAATTTTTTCTCAATGTTGATTCCATGGCAATTTTTCTTTGACATACTTTTCAAAAAGTGTTCGAGATGGATTTTCTATCTTCCATAGCGGAATTCCAGCACTTGCACAAGCTTTACACAAGTCGAACGAAAATTCTGATTGACGATTAGATGTTGACGTAAATACTTTCAATAAGGGAGTTTTTGGAGCGCCCACTTTTAATGCCACTGCTTTTTTATGGTTAGCTCCTTCAATATGCTGGGTAATAAAATATTTTTTTCAAAATTCACAGATTTCTGACACACTTTACAAAACAACACGGAACCATCGCTCGAAAAAACGTTGCTTCCAAAATCTCTCACGAATTTACTTAATTTGTCGGTTACTGAAACACGTACTTTCGGCATCGTAAACAAAATGTTATGGTAACAAATTCCAAGCAAACTGAACTAAAATACCAAAAATAAATCGGGGAAGTACGTCTAAGACGTATTTTTTTCGAAACTATGAAATTATGTTAAAGTACTTACTTAAACAGGTAATGCAGATTGAAAGAAACCTTTGTTTATTATGACATGACAGTTGATGAATTAGGCAGGATAATCCTTCTTTTGTCGGACGCTAATCGCCAAGAGTAGAAATTTTACAACCAAATTTCAGGTAATATCTTTTTCTGGGAAAGTATATTTAAAAACTGTCGGTCCTTTGCAGTTATTTACATTAATAAGAAACATGTGTTCCAAGTTTATGAGTATTATGACAAAATAGGCGCTTATAAGTAAAAAAGGCATTTATAAATAAAAACAGTTAAATAGACATTTTTTGGCATTTTAGGCATTTTGCCTAAACATCCGGTCGTTAGTTATTACCATGTATTTTGTTTTATTTATGTTCAGCCGTAAGCCATACTGCTCGCTAATATCCGTCACTTTGCGCATGAGTTCCTGCAATTTTTCCATTGTATTTGCGAATATCACCGTGTCGTCTGCATACCTGCTATTATTAAGGATTTGACCACTGATTGAAATTCCGGCGTCGGTATCATCTATCGCCTCTTTAAAGATTTCTTCGGAGTAGATGTTAAAGAGAAGTGGTGAGAGGACACAGCCTTGGCGTACTCCTCTTTGAATGTCGATTTCTTCGCTATCTTCACCTTCAGTTCTAATTTTTGCTGTTTGACCCCAGTATAAATTTACAATGATGTTTAAGTCATTATTGTCTAATCCAACTCTTTGTAGAACTTCAACAAGCTTAACGTGTTGAACTTTATCGAACGCTTTTTGATAGTCTATGAAGCATACATATAAGTCGCAGTTCATGTCTCGACACCTTTGAAATAGAACTTGCACGCAGAAAAGTGCTTCCCTGGTTCCTAATGCATTCCTAAATCTAAACTGTGTTCGTCCGATATGTTCTTCGCAGCGTTTGTATATACGTTGGTGAATAATTTTGAGAAAGACTTTCAAAAGATGGCTCATGAGACTGATTAGTCGATAGTCTGAGTATTGTTTGGCACTCTGCTTTTTAGGGAGGGTTATAAATGTTGATCGTAGCCATAGCTGAGGTATCACATCGGTCGTGTAAATACAGTTATAAATTTTTGTCAGCCATTGTATTCCGGCTTCGTCAAATAATTTTAGAAATTCAGAATGGAAGTTATCCGGACCGGGTGCCTTTCCATCTTTCATTTGTCTGATGGCTTTTTGAACTTCATCCACAGTTATTGCTGGGCTTGTGTAATTTACCAGTTTCTTTGCATTTATTGTTCTGTTGTCACTGAAGAGCAGAGTGACGTAGTTTTGCCAGGTGTCAACCTTCTTCTTTTTATCAATTATTATATTACCGTTGTCATCTGCTAGTCTTCCTATAAGTTGAGGTTTATATATTCCTGCAGCTTCTTGTACTTTTTTATGCATATTGAAGTAGTCGTGTTGTTTTTCGAGAGATTCTATTTCCTGGCATTTTTCTTGTAACGTGTCTTGTTTTGCTTTTCTAATCTTTTGCCTTATTTGTCTTGTTATATCTTTGTACTTGTTATAGTCTATATTTTTTATTAATCTTCGTTTTTCCATTAGGTCAAGAATCTCTCTCGTCATCCACGGTTTGTTTTCTCTTTTCGGTGCTATTAGGTGTTTACTGCTAATTTTTGTTACAGCCTGTTGCATTTTATGTATAGCTGTAGTTCGACATTAAATTCTTCTTGATCAAGTTTTTGTATATTTTCGTCAATGTAAGCTTTTTTTTATTTTTTCTTTTGTTTGTGTTTCTTTCAGTTTTTGTAGGTCCCATCTTCTCCTCTCAGTTTTTCTTTTTATTTTCTTCAATTTGATTTTGAACTTCTCAACTAGGGGATTATGGTCCGATTGTATATCTATCGATAATATATAAACAAAATACTGGGGTGGTGCAGTCTACAGTAAGACACACTGTATATATATATATATATATATATATATATATTGGTAGCACGGTTAGCTTTCTTGTTCAAAATGTATCGAACAATAAAAATCTTTAGAGCTTCCTAAAACTTTTTGTTATTATTATTTACCATATTTAATTGAAAATCTACGAAAGGCGAAAAAAGTCTCACGCTCTGATTCTTTGTTATTTAACAGCTTATTACTGTATAGGCAACGAATTAACAAATGCACTTTTTTCAATATTCACATCTGCCAGTTGTGACAGTAATAATGATTTTTAAATTAAGTTATCTGATTTAATTGCGGTTTAACAAGTTGATGAGTAAGTCAGATTACGCATATCAAAATGAAATCCTGTTTGACTACTTGTAAATTACGGATGACAAGTTGGCCGGGATGGCTTTCTATTTAATTTATTTGATAAATATCCCTAATTTACGTAGCAGTAAAAGCTTTGCGCGTAAAGTTAATTAGCATTCCTTTGGTTTCTTACTTTTAAAAATGTTTATGCGCAGTTTGTTAAGCTATTTTTTTTATTATTCGAAATTGGGTCACTTGTAGATAAGTACAGAACCTATTATATTGCTTGATTGGTTAGGCGTTACAAACATTAATTGTTACAACAGTACAACCATGTGTTAATACGTTTACATATTGTTTATATAAAACAAGATTGATTTGATAACAAAGTAACAATCGGTTTTTTGAACAGAACTTGAAACGTAACATATCCCAGTATGTTTCGGGCATAAATAGAACGATTAAATATAACTATTTTGTTCTACAAAAATTAATTTTTAAACATTTACATTAAATCTATATTAAACCTGGCACATATAGTATTGAGACGTAGCCATAACAAAAGCAGTAGTAAACAAAATTAGAAAAACACAAAGAGGGATAGAGCGGAGAATGCTAGGTATATGCTTAAGCTACAAGACATAAAGACATAGATAAGCCAGCAAACAGGTGTAGAAGATGTAACTAAAATAATAAGACAGAAATGGAACACGACAGGACACGTTGCGAGAATGGGTGAAGAAAAGTGAACCAAACAGATCATATAATGGAAATCATAGAGAGGTAAAAGAAACATGGACGACCAAACACGACATAGATTGACGATGTCAAATAAATCAGAGGCCTACAATGGATACAGCTGGCACAAGATAGAGAACGGTGGAAATCTATAAGGGATGTCTATATGACCAAGCATGGATGACACGCCTGATTAAAGAAGAAGAAGAAACGTGGTGACATCCTTTTATTGTATACGATGTTGTGGTGCAATAATTCATGTGTCTGTCTACTTCAAGTATGAACTGGAACTACCTGCATTAAAAATATTCGCACCAATTCTACATAGGTGGTCTTATGCTGGCTTCGACGTGCAGAAATACTCGCCGTTTCTTTCACAAGATAAATATAAAAGAAATCATAATCTTCCGCCTAACAATAATTCTTTAACGTAATTTGTATGACTGTGGTAAAGCCAGGAATCAGAGTTTTCAACTCGCGCTACCGCCTCTGACTTGAGGTAACGACTACTACCGTAGTGTTAGCCGGGACCAACTGCTTTAATGTGCCATACGAAGCACGATCGGTCGCCATTGCTGTACCACTAAACGGGCCACCCATTCTAGTAGTGACCCGAGCCTTCGTTGCTTACCTTTGATGACTGACCGATACCAACGGAAAAACAATTATTCTTGAAATTGGAACGAAACAAAAATATTTTAAATAGAATATCTTCCTGTGGTCATTTTCCACTAGCTTTTATACTAAATACGCATCTTCTTTCCACGTACAGAGTGTTAAATCTGGACATAACATAACTTAAATAACAAAAAATACACAAATGGGAACCGAAACCACAACCCCTAACAGAGTATCATCATCATCATCATCATATTAGCCTATTACATCCACTGCTGGATAATGGCTATGGAAGCTATATCATCAGTCCACCTTGTAGGTTGACGACCGGGTGGTCTTTTTGATGTTCTAGGTCTCCACTGTGAAATTCTTTTCTTCCACCTGCCATCTCCTCTTCTTGCTACGTGCCCCGCCCAGTTATACCTAGATTGACAATTGTTAAGATGACATCGGTTGTTCTCTGTCTTATTACTTCGTTCCTGGCTCTGTCGCGAAGTGAGATGCCGAGAAATGCTCTTTCCATAGCACGTTGTATTAACCGGAACCTTTCTGTTGATCTTTTGATCAGAGTCGTTGTTTCCATGTCATAGGTAAGAACCGGGAGGAAACAATAGTTGAAAACTTTACTTTTAAGGGATACCGGGGTGTCGCTTCTGAATGTTCAGCTCAACTTTCCAAAAGCGGCCCATCCCAAAGATATGCGTGTGTTGACTTCGGTAGTTTGGTTTTCCTTGCTTAACATTATTTTATGACCTAGGTAGATATAACTATCAACCGTCTCCATCTCGAAATTTCCATTTTCTGAAGTGGGTGTATTATCTCGCATGTGGTAATTTCGGGTATTTCTTCTGACCCTACATTCGTGATAGTTGGCCTGTCTTCATGCGGATTTGGTTCGGGTGTTTCAGAGGTATATAGTTTTCTGCAAAAATCTCTTACTGTGTTCAGTAGTTGGTTTCTGTTCGTCTTCCTTTCCTGTTTTAGTTTTCAGTTTTTATTATTTGTTTTGTTCCTGTCGATATCTTCCTGTGTAACACTTTTCTATTACTGTTTTCTTCTATAGTCTGTTGTATTTGCCCCGTATTGGAGTTTATAATGTCTCTCCTACATTTCTTCCGTATTTCCTTTTGCAAATTTTTAATTTCTTCTTCATTAGCTCCTTTTCTTCGAAGTTGTCGTCTTAGTTCCAGCAGTTGTTCAGTTTCTGGTTTCAATTTTCTTTCTCTAAGAGATGAAGGTTTTTCTTTTCGTATATCGTTTGTATTGTTTGTCATTATTGCTGTTATCTGACTGTTAGTCTCATGAATCGACGTTATAAGGGATGTATCAATTTTTTCCGCATAAATGTTACTGCATTTTCGTAATAGTTCGGAGTCGTCAGTCTAGGTGGGAGGTCCTTTGACCATGTTGAAACGTGATGTTTTACATTTATCCTTATTCGAGTTCTTACAAGGCGATGATCGCGGCCAGTGGAGATGTTATTTATAACAGATACATCTTGGACAATATTTTTACGATTTGTTATAATTTAATCGATTTCATTTTTAGTGCGTCTATCTGGGCTTCTCCATGTCACAGAGTAACAGAGTATGCTTGAGACTAAACAAAAATAAAAAGTAAAACTAATTCCTAATTATATTCGAGCTTCACTGCGAAAAATTGCTTTAAAAAACTCTTACTAGCGAGCAGACATCCACTTCCATGCATAATTAAATAAATCGGAAAAGTTTAGAAGGATCATGAAGTAACTCAAAGGCACGTTGCTTGTATTTCCTCCATGCCTAATAAAATTCAATGCAATAAATCCGACGAGCACATAAAATATAACCAGAAAACTCGATATTTACGATGTACCTGCAGAAAGAGGCGAGCAAATAAGAACTTACGAGCTTAAGCAATAAAATATTGAGCCAAGTTCAGGATGGTGGTCGTCGAGTTCTGGGTGATCCTGGTGTCCTGTCCTGTCTACACGTCGCTTCATGAATATGCAAGCATAATGCAAATTAAGGAGGATAAATCGCCCTCGAACCCCAGAAACCACTGCCTTTCAGATGTTTAGCGGGAGATGCATTTAACGGCGAAACTGCACTTAAACCACAGCCAACTGCGATTTTGAGCCATTAATTTGCGTTAGAAGTTAGAACGTACCGACTGGAAGGGCAAAATTATGAGCCTCCAGGAGTTGACAGTGTGAAACGTTGTATGTTTAAGGGTTACATTAAAAATTAATTGAGAAACTTATGCTTTAAGTAACTGCACGCAAAACTTTAAGATTTAGTTGTAGAATTTGACTTAGTATGTTAGTCAAACTGAAAAAAAATCAGTTGTTTTGGTTTGCCAAAAATCCAAATACTTATTCCATTCTCATCAAACTACCAGTAAAACATTATAGATTTTTTGGATGTAATACAGTTACGGCGCTGTATTTGCTTTTAGTGGTGACGGTTTAACTTTATAAAAAATTAGTACGCCACAATAATCGCTAATAATTATTTAATTTTTAGTATCCATAAACTCAAGTTAAGTCATTATTTGGTAACTATTGTACATTATCTATCTATCTGACGTATATCAGATTAATTGTTTACAGACTGCTGGATCTCCTTCCAATTATTTATGCTATTTAGATCAACTGCAACTTACAATTACAAGCAAATATTTAGAGTGTAATTGTAGAATTTTAGAGATAAAGCAATGAAGTCTTCAGAATTATTTATATATATATATATATAATAGAATTTCAATAATTTCGTAGACTTAAAAATATGTACACCATAATAGCTGCAAATACATTCATTGTTGCATTATCTGCTTCACAGGTAAGGTAAGGTTTATTATTAACGGATTGTAGTAAGACATTTGCATCTGTTAGAAGAGATACAAACTCAACATACCTATTTAGCATATGCGAATGACAAGTTTGCCTATTCTAGGAATACAAATCAAAATTTTACACATTGCGGTTTTAGTTACTTTATTGTTAATGATTTACCTTGTTGCCAGGAAAGAAGCAACTGAAAGGTCTAAAAAACTGATAAGACTGTTGAAAATGTAAAACAAATAATTATCAATGCCCCCTCAACTTCCCTCCTTGTCTTATCACAAGTTGACCTTCCATATGGGCCTTGCAGAACCATCTTAAAAGAAAATTGGCATATGTTGCCATATTGAATGACTGTCATGCACGAACTGTGTAACGAATTCCGCGCCTGGTTGAAAGCAACCCGTGTTGCATTTTACATTTCGAAAGATACGGTCGACTTATGCGCATAGTTTTGGAATTTCGGAAAATTGAGGGGGAAACCGAAAAATTGTAGAACGAAGTATTGACGGTTGGTCGGACATATACGTGTATTATATATATACGAGATTATTCCGGTCAAACAGATTTTTTGTGGCCAGTTTTCCATCAACTGGTGAGTTATATATTAATAGAAAGATTGTTCAGTCTTAAATTTTTCCAAACTTCAATGCTAATATTCGCTGTAATTTAATTTAGGCAAGATATGCTCGGTTGGGAACTCTGTTGATAAGGTCAACTAAGCACGCAAACATCGTCGAGAACGTTGGGGATGGGTTTTTCTTCGACCGATCCAAACGCTGGCTCTGGTGATAACCACGTTGAAACCTGCTCGCAGAGATAGGCGTTACACTTGCAACAGGGAAGTGAATTTAATATTATTTCACGTTAATATTTTTGAGGATGTGACTTTTGTTATTTATGATTGCATTATTTTCACATATAAACCATTTCGTTAACTTGATTGTGCCCGGGATTTGTAATGTTGGGCAATAATTAAGTATATATAGACCTTAATTATTATTATATTATCAAAGTTATTGTATTGGGAAACAATTTTACGTGTTTATGTATAGGGTGCTCCGATAGTGGGATGGCATTGCGTTTGCATGTGTTTTCAGGTTGAATTTTTCTATTTTTGGTCCATTATGACCACGCGGGTTTTCGTTTCATGGAGGCCTCTCGTAATGGGATTTTGCGCTAGAACCTTAATATTATGATGATCCAATAAGCGCAATCATAGTCCTTCAGTTGTGTGAGTTTCGCCCGAAAGTAATTTTATTCATTTCTTTATTACGTAAAATTGGGCGTAACAACTGCTTCCACAGGATTTTGCAGAAAGCCGACAATACTGCCACTGGTTTTAAAACAATATCGATAACGATAATTTAATGGGCATTATTTTCTTCTCGGACGAGGCATGGTTCCACCTATCTGGATAAATCAGTTCTCAAATATGAGAACGTGGAACACGAAGAATCCCCATGTTTTCACTGAAACTTCACTACATCCACAAAAGTTGGAGTTTGTATATGCCTTAGTAGGACTAATATTTTTAATGTTGCACTAACAGCAGCCATGAATCGAGAAAAAATTATGCCCCCGTTCATAAATCAGTTGCACGCTGACGAGTTGCAGTATGGTTATTTTCAACAGGACGGTGCAACGCCCATGCCAGCGTGACCTCCTTAGTGACTTCTTACAATATCGAGTAATTGACAGAAATGCTCTTAACATTTTACACCTCTAGATATTTTCGTATGCTCCACCCGATTTTCAAAACTCCGAGTCACGAATTAGACGCACTTACCCAAAGAATTAGAAACATCTGAGAAAATAAACAACTCTCCATTTACACAATATAAAGGCCCAAAGTTGTCTTCAGCAAGATGGAGGCCATTTCCAACACACGTTATAAGCCTCAAATACTTTAAATACTTTTAAAATACTTAAACTTTATTTGTTTACTTTTTACAATTGGTTTGATTGCTACGAGATAGTTTTAAGGTTAAGAATTTAAAGAAATAAACACAAGGCAGGGCCGGTACGTAACATGAGAGCTACGATATGCCTTGTAGCACTCACAGCCAACCCCAATTTGTAAACTTTCTTATCGCTCGTAATTTTACCTGAACAAGTAGATAATAACAATATTGGATATTGCTGAAAAATGAAATCAAACAGCATATTAAAAAATCTGTGTATGGATTTTCCTACAAGAGAATAATTCTGCAAACAGATGCTTTGCTAGTTGATGTATCGTGTACCAAAATCAGATTTATATCTGATTTTCATGTAAACAAGAGGTATCAAATAAAGCACACATTAATTATTATTTAAATTTATTTATAAATGAATTAATACTTGTATCATTTAATAAAAACAATAACAAAATTCCTGGCATTTTCAATTAAACCATCCAAGCTCTCGAATTCCGAAAACAAATATACATATAAAATTTCCAAAATCATACAATGAACTTAATGGAATAATTGAAAATGGCATACAATTGGACTAGTACAGAACAAACACTGACAAAACAATATGTCTTAAGGAAATGCTTGATTACAGCTAGGTTTTCATTTTCTGCTTACTTTTAGAAGCATTTACAGTGATAATTAAATTCGGTGCTAATCAGCTTGGTGAAATTATAATAGAAGAGTGCCAACTTAACCTAGGACCCTGTGTATATTAATTGAGGTATAAAACCCATTTCTAGATTTACTGTGTATGTAAAACGAACATTGAATTTTTTAACTTCTCGCACCCTTCAAATAAAATTGCGCAAATTTATTTATTTGATTTAACATGACCTAGTGATCCAGGCTTTTTGGTGTGATTCCCAAAAAGGATAACTTTTGTTGCGAATTTAAAAAGTAAAATTCCAACAATCAAGGCCTGTATTGACATGATTCCGTTGATTTTCTTTTAATATTTATTTTATTTTAAGATATGAGAAGTCAATTTCAACGTTTCGCATTCGTGAACCCAAGAATTCCTAACTATATCAACTATGTATGAATTTCTCGACTATTGCTATCCACATTTACAAAGTTTATTGAAATGTCTGGAGATAAACCGACGCTTTGCAATTTGAAGTCTATGCGAAGCAAGAGTGCAGCCGTCTGAAATCTTGAATATTTAAGCTTTATCTTTTGGCAAAACTGACGGTTCGCTAAAGTAACTGACAAGTGAATTTTGTAGTTAATCCCGGAAAATAGGCAAGGCTGCAGTCAGCTTCTGACGGCCTGTCATTACGGGCTCTTGGGCTAAATTGCGGGAGCACGAAGTGTGCTCGAAGTTGCAGTTTCCGAAGACGTCTAAGCTTATTAATGTAAAGGAATACCGGCGAATGAGAGTTTTCCAGATGCCAGATGCGGCGTCCGCAACAAGAAGAAAAGAAAACAATAAATAATCCCATATAGGTATAAATTCTGTACAATAAATAAATAAAGATGTAAACAACCCATTTACAGTTAGATCGAGATAAAAATAATTATTCTAGAAACTTTGGTTGGCCAAAAGAGTCCCTATTATGTACAAGTGAAGTATATACACGATCTAGTCTAGCTTGAAGTGAAGTTGTGTGCGATTGCAGTACATCTACCTTCATTATTTGGAATGTCACTCGTCAGCGAAATTTGGGGGATGCGTAGAACTAAGAGCTTTTAAAGCTGTGGGTTATACGTAAGCGTCATTAGTGGCGAGAAAATTGCGGTAACATTTTTAGACGTGTCTGTAAACAGCATTCGCGTGTAATGACATAAATTTTGCTAATCCAGGGATTTGCTAAGGGGGTTGCTAACATAAGATGTCTCAAAAAGTACTTGCAAAAAAACGAAACCTTACCCTAACACTTTTAAATAGAGATTGGTAGCCACGGAACTAAGTTAAACTTCAAATAGCCAGTTTAGCTTCGCCATTTTAACGTAGAACTTTTAGGGAGCATAATTAGAACATTTCAATTATCCTAAGAACTTATGCAGCTTTTAAAAGACAAATTTGTAAAAAATCGACCGAAGCTAGTTGTTTAATTATGGGTTTTTCCTGCAGGAAAACAAAGATTAAATTTTATATAATTTGTTTGCCTTTATGAATATAAATTCGGAATCTTACAGCAATTTATCAGGAAAATGTTTGTAAAAATGGAAGTGTATTGACTGTCTAACATTATACAGCTATAACTACCAGAAAAGCTAAATAAATCAGTTAACATGAGCAATTTGTATTTATGAAGTCATTTTTTGTAATAAAACGAGATGAAGTTTGCTGTGTGTGTTGCCTATATCTGTTAAACGAATCTGAAAGTTGTAGGAATCTACTAAAACATGGCGTCATAAATATCGCGACGTTTGTTGGCTAACCCATAGTTGTAGGTGTACTTGAAAGTGATGACAAGCAAATGAGCGACCTGTTTTCAAAATACTAGACATATCTTAAAAGTGATATTTTATAAAGATGCAATTAAAACAAGTAATTCAAAATATGAATAATTCAGTATTCGCATTGAGGAAAAATCTAAGGTTTCTTAGTTTTGTAGCACGGCCAGAAGAATTCTAGCAATGGATACTTTTAACAAGAATAAAAACGGGTTTCCAGTTTGTTCCGGGTGCATACTCAAATTATTTTAATTTTTCCGGTATCGGGGCCATGTTCGATAATACATTTTGTTTAATAATGAAAGTATGGACTGCATTATATTAAAGTTGTAAGGGAAATACATAGTCATTACTTAAATACAAGAAACTGCACGCAATCTGCGTGCATTACAATTGAAAAAGTGTTTCTGTTTGTAAGAACCATCAACTACTAAATATTGCTTTAAAGATATTGTACGCGCGCACAACCATCACTTTGGTACGACAACGTACAACCGCAAACAATGCAATTGTACTAAGTACGGTAATAAAGGACTGTTCTGCAGTTAATGTGGTGTTGCACGAAAATGTAGTTATCACATACAAAAGATAAACCGAGCGTTTGCACAATTGTTCACTGCATCTCGAATTAGCGCTAACTCGTCCCCAGCTCACTCGTAGCCATAATCGTCCCTGGAACCGAGCAAAACCGCGTCCACCTACGTCAGGTTCAAATCTGCACTTAATTGAGATAACCTTCGGGGGTCTCTTCGTCCTCTGCTAGACCCCCTTGTGCCGCTCGTGTGGTTGCTGTACCCGGAGTCCGACCCAAACGCGGAGTCCTGCGAGTAAGGCTTCGGAACGGGCCTGAACGTGGCCAAATGTCCCAGAACTGGCATCGTCTCGTACGGCCCCGGAGTCTGCGGCAAGCACTGAAGTCTTTGCGTGATGCTAGGAACCACTTGCCTGCGATTCGGGGGCTCGACACTTCCCACTCGCGGATACAACTGCAGGAGCGCATCCAGGAGCATCCCCTCGTGAAACTCCTGCCGGCGTTGCTTGTCCAAGCTTCTGGTCTTTTTGTTGCAGGGCAGAGGAGGCAAGGGCTCCTGAGGTCGCCTGTACCTCGGGGCTTCTCTTCTGGGAGCAGGTGGATCGGGCCTGTAGGGCGGTGGAGGAATGTTGAGACGGCGATCGCCGTTGTCGCCTAAACTTAACTCGTCTTCAGCGAACTCATCCTCGCTGTGGTGGGCGGGAGTGGCTTCGCTGTCGCCGTCGCTTAGCTCCTCGTAGACTGGGTTGTAGAGGTCCTGGGAGCAGTAGGGATCTGGACCGGGGGATGAACACAGGAACACTGGGGGATGCTGCGACATTGGGTATCCGCTAGGGTAGTGAATGTTGTTCTTTACGTCTATCATCTGAAACAAATAATAATTAAATTTATTTTGATGTTATTAAAGAAAGCTAGTGGAATATTGCTGAGCTGAACGGTGTCGTCTCTTTAAAGATTTGAGTCTTATCATCATCAGATCCACTAATCTGATGTTGATTGTGTCTACAATTAGGAAATTAAAAGTTTCAATAAGTGTTATAAGTTATTTAAGCAGTAGTTGCCAATTTTGGGGTCCTTTTTTTTTTTGTTCTGATGAAACCTTTGGTTTGCTGTTGTAAAATGCTATAACTTATAAAGCATTACAGAAAAAAGATTCAATTTACTTGGTTCTTCTCTTCCCGATACCTTTCTCTAAGAATCCTCTTAATGGGGAGTACATACCAACTTGGTAACCTATATATTAGGATATATCAAGCACAGGAGCATCCGCAGAATAAACTGTTTCTATAAGAGGGTCTTTTTGAGTATTGAAGGATTATCCGATATAAGCTTAAAGGATTTAGAAATTCCAAGATTTATGAATTACAATGTTTCATATTTTACTTGATATTAACTATTTAATAAGTAATTGAAGTTAACGACGACACTACTGCATTGCGGGTATCTTGCTTCCAGTCTAAGAACGAGAGCCTCAATAACAATTATTAAATGAAAATATTCGCTCTTAATTTGTTTCAGATTTAAATTCCATTATTCAACTGAACTATTTCTTGTTTAAAACGAGAGTTAGTAAATAACAACTTGTTGTTTTATAGTATAAACCTTCTACCTAATCCTCTTAGCTGTTTCGTTAGTATCATTTGATTGTTTCATTTGTAACGAAGACTTTCAACTAGAAATACACCCTAAAATTACAGCTTTATACTCTATTGAGTTTCTTTAATTCCCCTTGTCATACCTGCTTAAGCTTTTCTTAACACCCCCAATCCCCAAACGTTATGTTCTCAAAGCTTTGAAACTGCTACATTACGAACTGTAATATGATAATTAAACTGAAATTATTCTGATTTAAATGTTTCATATTTGTATGTGAAACCTTTTTATTCTTTTCTGATTCTATTTGCGCTATTGATTATTTTATGATATTATTTGACGAAAGAATCCTGGCGTGTTTGTTTCAGGTGAATTGAATACCTTCTAATGAAATATACTTATAATGTGAGTATATCTACCATACCATTTATTTTAAACCGATTATGTATTAATCTTCTTGCGTATTAAGCAAAACTTTGTCTTAAATTAAAATCATGTTGCTATATCAAAATCTTGTCTAAAATCCTAAAATAACACAACATAAAACTATAGCAGCTGAAGAGAATCCTAAGAAACTGCTTACAGTCAGTAGCAATTAAGAGCATTTAATAACAACGAACAACTCCTACAAAGTACAGCTTTCAGGGTAATCCCCGGCTGTATGGCTGTAGGTAAACAGGAGCGTCTTCGACCGGGAAAGTTAGAGGGCGTAAATTAACATGCTGGCAAATCCTGTTTAATAACTGGCGGTGAAATCGGGGTGCACCCCGTTTATTATTAAAACTGCGTGGAAGCTCAAACCTTTCGAAAAATGCCCACGTTATA
Organism: Limonius californicus; assembly: GCA_014611495.1. Classification (NCBI taxonomy): domain Eukaryota; kingdom Metazoa; phylum Arthropoda; class Insecta; order Coleoptera; family Elateridae; genus Limonius; species Limonius californicus. Next base: position 29,833 of record JABXWE010016716.1, on the reverse strand, counting down.
AAGTTAATTGTTCGTTGGCGTAGAAAATCCGGGAGTTCTGAAATTGATATGAAAAAACAATAAAAAAGAGATGTACGTTAGCAGAATCAGATTACAGTTAAGTTCAGATTAGTTCGAGTTTAAATTACATCTGAGTGTGTTCATGGTCCTCACTAATACAAATTAAAAAGTGAAATTGTAATATGTAATCTAATTGCGGAAAACAATCATATGTTTGTAGACATAAAAATACAAAATGGGTTTAATTAAAGCTTTGTTACTTTTTATTAAATTTTACCAGCAAACGGTTTATTTTCAAATTTTGTACATCACAGCTTTGTGTTATTATTTCTGTATAATTTCGTTTACAAAATAAAGCAGTTCCTATCAATCTATTCAAAAATTGTTAAAATTGCCGGTGGAGTATTATTAGATTTGAATTACTTTTTATACAGTTTTCATATTTCCTGATAATTTAGGGACTATGATTGGTTTTAATTTAAAAGGCACCTAAAACTGGTTAGATTATCATTTTCAATAGATTATTTTTAAATATTGTTCGATATTTTCTAGTACCGAAACAGAAATTCAAAATGTTAATGAATTTTGTAGGGGCAAACTTCTAGGGCTTGCAAAACACAACAAAGCAAACAACTTTTGTTAATAAATGTGTGGTCAAAAGTGTTTCCTTTAGAAAATAGAGCGTCTTAAAGATTCGTTAAGAAGTACCTGAAAATAGGCAAACCAAATTGCATTTTAAACTATTTTGTACAGGTCACACGAAATTTTGAAAAAAAAAACGATCTAGACATACATTCATTCAAATAACGTCAATGTTGTCACAAATCGATATTTTTTGACTTTTCTTGCCTTCGTTTCTTTTTGTACTTTTTATAATTCGTTTTTTTTTCGTTCTGTGATTTTTTTGATAATTATTTTCGTTCTCCGTTTCGTATTTTTGTGTTATGGCGAATTATACTTTTGCCGAACAGCATGACATGGAGCTGCTTGGGGTAACGCACGTGAAGCTGCTCGCCTGTACCAAGAACATTTTCCGGATAGGAATCATCCATCGCACAAGGCCTTTAGTGTAGTTTCACGTCGGCTGCGGGAGGAAGGTACATTTGTTGTCAACAGACACAACTGTGGAGCTACCAGAACAAGGCGAACGGTGGATTTTGAGGAAGAAGTTTTTGAGAGAGTATCTGAAAATCCTTCTGCTAGTTCAAGAGCCATAGCTCATGAAATGGGAGTGAACCATGTTTCAGTATGAGAGGTACTGCATGAGCAGCAGCTACATCCGTACCATCCACAGAAAGTACAAGCCATGGTTCAAGCAGATTTTCCCAGAAGGGTAGAATTTTGCCACGAATTTCTGCGGCGGTGTAATGAGGATCCAGAATTCCAAGTAAACGTTCTGCTTAGTGACGAGGCATCTTTACGAAAGAAGAAATTCTTCAACAGTATAAACAACCACATTTGGGACGATGAAAATCCCCATGCTGTGGTTCAAAAAGGATACCAGCAAAGATTTTCAGTGAACATTTGGGTCGGGATTGTTGGCGATAGACTCATTGGACCATATCTGCTACCCCAAATGTTAACAGGAGCAATTTAATTAAATTTCTTGCCCCAGGTCCTGCCTGAACTTTTGGAAGATGTTCCACCTTAAATGTGGCTGCAGAAGGATGGTACGCCTGCTAGTTTTTCGGCGGAAGTCAGGGAATTTTTAAATAACACTTTTCCCAACGGATGGATATGTCGAGGAGGGTATGTGGTGTGGCTTTCACATTCTCCTGATTTGACCCCACTAGATTTCTTTTTGTGGGGCCATGTTAAAACGTTAGTGTATGCTATCCCAGTTGAAACTGTAGAAGAACTTACGGCGCGTATTCTTGCTGTATGTGAAGAAGTTCAAAAGACTCCTGGTATATCTTCTTATATCTATCTATACTTCGTAGATGTGCTTCGTGTGTAGAAGCTGGGGGGCGACATTTTGCACATTTACTAATATAATTTTGTTAATTTTTGAATTAGTTATTGTAAATTTTTCAAATAGTTGATTTTTGCTTTGTAATTTTGTTTTTTCTATTCCTTAGTTTTGTTAATTAATTTATTTTAAAATTTAATTTGAATTTGAAAAGTGGGAAAGAGGCTTTATTTATCCTGTATTAACTTCCGTCGTTATGGAAACAAATAGTAGGTAGTAAATTGAGTTGCCTACATTTAGGCTCTGCTTAAGGAATAATCTTTGAGAAGCTCTATTCCTAAAAGGAAACGCTTTTGACCATACATTTATTAACAAATAATGTTTGTTTTCACGTATACTTTAAGCCCTAGAAGTTTGTCCCTGCAATTCATTAACACCCTATTTTCGATAAGAAAAAAGCCATTTTCAAAAACTATTAAGATATTCAAGTGGTTTGTAGAAAAAAAACGTATGTATTTTTGGATATATTTACACGGTGTTGTTGCAATAAATTATAAAATTTTTAATATATGGAAATTTCGGTATCGACTATTAAACAGTCGAAGACAAAGATTTCTGTTTATACCTAGAAAATAATAATTCTGCTTTATTGCTCTATATTTTATACTTTTGAAGTTTTGTAGAAATTCCACATTTTTCTTAAAATATTAATAAGTTTTGAAAATGTTCAATGAAGCAGAACATGGTTATGTACAATTACACAGCACTAAAAAAAATTTCAATTATTTTCGTTGGAAATTGCACCTTTGTTTAATATACCACGCATTTTGCCAGATTCCAAGTAAAACCTTAATCAACTGTAATGTTCTCCGCGCCTAACAGCAGGCAACCCGTTGTACATATACAGGAAATTTTAATATTTCGAAGTTCGTTCAGGCAAGACGATGCTGCGCGGTTTTGAGTTTAAAATTTTGGGGGGATAGGAAATTCTAAAAGGCAGTTTCCCGTAATTAAGTCAGTGGGTTAAACATTGTCAACCTTGCCGGACGTTTATTGCGAATAGTGAATTTTTATTGAAATCGTTTGTCGATTGGGAATTAGTTTTCCGCTTTGAGAGTCACTTCACAAAGGAGCTTTTCCCATAGTTGTAGGGAAACAATTCTCCAGGAAATTATTTTCCAATATAGAATTTACTCCGGTAAAGAAGATTTGGTTTGGGATATGCCAGAGTTCATCAACTGGTGAGTTGGTTATAGCCAGAAATTGTTGTCTTATTGTAATCTCCAGAACTGTATCCTAATCTCTAATAAATTTAATTAGGCAAAAAGTCGTACATCGGGACTTCCAGAAATTAAGTCGACACCGTAGAAAAACTCGACATTTATACGTAGTGCAAAAATTGATACACTGTCCTCGCCAAGTAACCTTGTGAGGGTTTTCCCGAGCCGCGTGAACACCTGGGCCAATCACTATAGAGTGGTGTATGGACGAGCTGATTGCAGCTGATCAAGGGAAGTGCAAATTTTCAAAAACTGTATAACCTTGTCTTATTGTTCACGATTGCGTTATATTTATTTAGGAAGTAATTTTATTAAATGATTAGGGTCAACAATTGTGTCATTGGGATTTAATTGGGGTTACGTGTACATATGAAATACGATTGTAATATTCCATATTCCAATTTTACGTACAGCAGATATACAGGGTACTCCAATAGGGGTTTGATATTGCGTTGTAAGAATTCACGCTTTAACGATAGTTGTAGATCGTTGCTTACGCATGTATTCGTGACGCGAAGGCCTTCGGACATACAACATATTATTGTATAGCGCAATACAGGTCCTAAAAATTGTTTGAGTTTGCCAAGTTAATTTTCGTTATATCCCGGTAGATTAACGTAAAATTGGGACTTCAAATTTTAAGTGAAATCATTGTACTGCACAGAAATTTAGAACTGTGAATGGGTTTTATTGGTTTATTAAGTAAACAGAGATTTGGTTGCAACTTGTGTTTTATTTTACTACGAATTAATTGGATTTAAGTCTACGTAAAGGATAGATATAACGAAAATAAAGGTAGATGATTATTTTTCTTGGGGTCTGACTTCTCATTTACCACCTCGGACGATGCTAGAAAATTATAAGTCGGTGGCGCCTATTACTTAATTGTTTTGAACCTACTCCTTCTTCGATTTGGTTTCCGGGAATCTGGCATCTGTCAATGTGTAATTGTCTACCTAAACAGTGGCGGAGTGGTGAGGTTGTTTTTGTAATTCAACCAATTTTTGGTAAATAGTAAAGATTAAAGGCGTGACAGGACGCATTTAGGGAATGCATAAATCGCAAAAATTTCACATAAATCCCCGACTGTTAATAATCCGAGAGCTTATCTGAATCTCCTGAGTACCACTATTATACATAACTTTAAGTTTTGAAATCCTTTAACATATATGTTCATTTTCCATTTGCATTACATTGTGTCAGCTACAGGGTGTATATGATTACAGTAAAGCAAGTGGAAGTTCACGAAAAATACGGGCACTATAATGTTCACTGGCGAGGAAAATCCAAGAGCTCCGGGAATTGATAAAAAAGGGATCAAAAAGAGATGTATATTCGTAGAATTTTTCAGTAATTGAATCAGATTACAGTTAACTTGAGATTAGATCGGGTTTAAATTACTCCTCGACGAGCTCGTGATTCCACTATCAGAAATTCAAAGCAAAACCAATTGAACAGATGCGATAAATTTATTGTAACAGCAAGTTGGAAGCAAGTTTCGTACCTGCTGACACAAACCAACGAACAATTTCTACTAACGGCGCAAACGTGTTGATATAACTCAGTTCTAGTAGCAATTAACGAAATGGTAAGCGTCTAGTACAACTGAAACACTGAACATTCGTTTGAGTCTGCACTGGAAGGATTCATATTAAGACGGGCTTGGTCTCAACCTATTAGTTAATTAAACCGAGAGCTTTAACGTCAACTCAATCATGCGGAAAAGATATGGATTAATTCGAAGAACTTTGTAAATACTAAAAATAAATTCCGCGACATCGGTTTCTTTCTCAGCCCACTTTTGACGAGGATTATTCCCCAACTGGAGCTGACAGCTCCGTTACTAATTTGCTAAATTAAACGTCAATTTTAATACAAAAATAACGACAGTTTTTTGCGTTTCAAGAATGTGAACGTGTTGCTTCACGCAGAATTGTACTGGCCCAAACGAGTGATGGGGAGATGTTTGGATGCTAAAACAGCATCCAAAATTGGAGCTTAAATCTTTAAATCCGGCCCTGAGCACATACACAACAACAAAGAGTGATAGCTTGACATGAGCACAAAACAGTACGAGACAATTTAGATAACAAAAGCGTTTAAAAGTATAAAGCTTTACTTTTTGTGGTATTGTTCGTCATTCCTCGCACTGTGGCAGTTCCACCTCATTTTGTGGCAGTTCTGTGTATGATATGGGTCTTTCGGGGATATCTTTCCCTTTAGAAAACTTCACCCGACAGTCTTCCTGTATCTGCGTGTAAAATCATAAAATAAATCATAATGTACAACTAAACACCAACAGCATGAAATAATATTAGATGAATTTAAACTGCTTTAAGTAGGACGAATATGGGAATTTTTAAAGTAAAATGTGCAAAATTAAATACTTTGCAGGTTGAGTGATTCAAATTAACTGAAAAGAACGTACAACTAAAAATAAATATATAGTTAGTAGTCTTAAATTGAAGTTGAAATCTGAATTATGATTTGAAAGTAGAGATTTCGTCTTAAAAACGTCAGATTTCCATTTCAAACTCAAACACGAGCCTTAAAATTTAACTATTTCAATTTTCTACTTCAAGGGTGTCTGGAAAGTAAGGGGACGCAGCTTCACTACAGTTAAATAGGACCGATCAAGCTAAATATACCTTAGCAAAAAAGTGCTTCCTTAAGAAGTTACGGCGCCTTAAAGAAGAAAGAATATTTTTGACATTGAATATATTTGAGAAACAAAATGGTGAGCCTTAGAAGTTCACTAGTGCGTCAAATATTTTTAAATACACAGGGTGACTCGCTACAGCGCAGCATCTTCGAAGTATTATTTTTAAGCAGAATTGCCAGAGAAGAAATAAGTAAAAGGCATAAGGGGGATACAGGAATATAATATAGAAGGCGATGAATAAACGTGGGATGACAAGGATGGAGTCAGAAAACGCCAAAAAAATTGAACTACACTATAGGCCCGAATGCTGTAAGAAAACGAACACAGCAACGGACATGGTAAACGATAAAAGGCTCACGACATTCGGAACAGTAGAGGTTTAAATGTGAAAGAATACGAACTGTTACAAGAAATCAAAAACACGAAAATTAAATATTTGGAGATAACAAAGACTCGAAAGAAAAACAAGAACAGGAAGAATTACAAAGAAGAAATAGAAAATTAGATTACACCTTAAGTTAGAAGAGGACGATTAAGAAGAAGAGGGAGTATTTATTTATAATAAATGCTCAATGTGACCTCCGTTCTGTTCAACACACATAGTTATTTTTTTCAAAATCGACATTTTTACTGTTCGCAACCACTCAACGGAAATTATTCCGAAAGCATCTATTATGAGTTGTCCCATATCTTCTACAGTCGTTGCAGGGATCTGGTGCACTGTTTTTCATGTCCCCGTAGGAAAAAATCCACTTTCGTCATGTCTGGCGATCTAGGTGGCCAATTGATCAGACTGCCACGACCAATTCACCTGTTCTTGAATTCTTGATTTAAGAACTACGAGTCACTAGTGCGAAAAGTTCTAGAGCACTGTCGTGCTGGAACCACATATTTTCCATTGGATTTAGAAGGATATTTTAAAGGAGTTGCGGCAAATTATTTTGCTTACATCATATACAAATATATATATATATATTGCTGTGATATCATATTGGGGTGTGAAGGTACATCAGTATTTCATTTTCGTTCCATGAATCTTATATCGATGATAATGAACCAAGGTTGATTTGTGTTGGGATTTGGAGCTTTCTGTAATCTGTTTCCTTTTTGGCCTAAATCAATTCAAAAGGGTATTTTAAATAATTCGTTTAATTTCTTTAGATTAGGAAGGAATGGAGAATAATTCATATCCATTGCATGTGGTGTCCTATGGTTGGTAGGTCTCGTGTGATTTGTTTGTAGATAGGTTGTCTTGATTGGAAATGTTTCTTCTCATTGGTAGGAGGAAAAATAAAAGTTATTATTGATTAGTTACGAAAATTAGAAAAACTAAAAAGGTGTGTATTTATGTACCTCGTATAAGTCTTGAAATCAGTTAGATGTTTTATGAGTTTTACAACTCAGAATATTGTAAGAGCTTCTTGTGAGCTGGGTAATAAATTTTCAAAGAAACAGTGAATGTGTTTAAATTTGTTCTTTAGCGAGAACAATCACTTGTGAAATTATAACTGCGATTTATATCCTGGAAAAGTTAGAAGGTGCAAAAGTTAAGTGAAAGGTCCGCAAGTTAAGAGAGGAAGGCGGTAGTGGAGAAAGTACCAGTCGGAGTCGAGTTGATTACAGCTCTGGGCAACTGGGAGGAGTACTTTGGGCCTAACTGGTGGTATTTTTCTAAGAAAGAGGTCAGTGAACTATCTTTGTGACGACGAACAAGGTGGGTGACACATTAAACTTAAGTTTTGACAATAATAGACAAGACTCAATTGTGCTACTTGCTGCTAATTCCGAAATTTTGTAAAATCAGAGAGCATTCATGTTATGGATTTTAAGTTAATTCTTCCTTTATAGTGGACACCGTACATAAACTACTTTGTCTAAATTAAACAGAGTCATAGTGAGTTTCAAGCCCTTGGTATAGCATTTTACCCTGAGAGTCTCTTAAAGTCGTGGTATAGAATGCGAGTTACCTTCATTAATTTTAATACGTTATTTTGCCCTGGAATTAAGGTGGTTAATTATCACAGTAATTTCCTTCTTTGGTAGATCAACGTATTAAAGTGGAGGTATCATAACAATATATATTGCGGATTTCTACATCATTGCTGACGTCTTACGCATCCCAATCTCCATGTTTTCTTGTCTTCCTAGTCATTTTCATTTAAATTTCTCTTTTCCATAACAACTTTAACTTTCCCATGTTTGTTTCGGTCGGCCACATCTTCTTCTTCGGGCGGGGATCCACTCCCACATCTTCCTGGCCCATCTTTCTTCTCCCATACGTTTCATGTGCCCGTACCATATTAACCTTTTTGCTTCTATGGTTGTTACAATATCTATGTTCACTCTGCTCGTTTTCTTATCTCTTCGTTGTTGATTCTGTCCAACTTTGTTAATCCACAGCTTCGTCGCCAGTAGTCCAACTCCATAGCTTTCAAGTTTTGTTCTTGTCTTTTTGTAATTCTCCATGCCTCTGCCCCGTATATGCTTACGCTTTCTACAATAGCTTTATATATGACTCGTTTGGTATGGTTACATAACCTTTTGTTCCATATTATTGGGTGGAGTTATCGTGTGGCTTTCTTTCCTTGCGCTATGCTGCTTTATATTTCAAGTTCGCTATCTCCTTTTTCGCTTACCACTGTCCGAAGGTATTTGTAGGCACTTATGTTTTTAATTTTGTATCCTTCAATTTCTAAATCTTCGCCTTTACACTCCACTGTCATGAACTCCGTCTTTTCCATGTTTAATTGCAGGCCCCATTTCTGGTATTCCTCCTTTAGTTTCCTCAGCATATATTGGGCATCTAACTCGTTTTCAGCGTATATAATCGGATCGTCGTAGAAATGTAGGGTATATAATAATGAATCCCCGATCGGAATTCCCATATTTCGACACTTAATATATCTTGAATAAAGTGGTAATAAAGTATAAAAATAGATAAAGCAATATATAAATATTGTGTATACTTTAATAATAATAATAGTTTCTTGCCTTCGTTGAAATGCATATTTATATGTTAACAGTAATAATAATAATAGTCTCGATTTGCGTTTTATACGTATTTCGACATTTTACATGTAATTTTCAGAAGCAGTTAATATTGTAAACATTTGTAGCTAGGGCAACAGCACATATAGATCTTGATTTCGGACTTAGTTCTGGTCTGCTATTCCAAAACTTCCAATAGCTACAAATGTTTGCAATATTAAATGCTTCCAAAAATGGCATGTAAAATGTCGAAATACGTATAAGGCACGAAAAATAAATAAAATCTGTTGGAATTGAGACTATTATTATTATTAAAATATAAATATGAATTTCAACGAAGTAAGGCAAGAAACAACTAACAAACATTGTGCACAATTCAAATATCCTTTAAAAAAAGTGTAGCCCAATCGCAAAATCGTCCACAATACCACCCCCCTCCCTTCAAACATTTACAATCCATTGTCGTTACCCATTATTTGGTCTTACAATTCTTGGATTTACTAGGTACTTCATAATGATGAGTGTTATGCAGGTTTGGGCTACGACTTTGGGTGAAGGTCGGCTCGTCAGTGAACTATAGTTTTTGAAAATAGTTAGGGGTTTCCATTTCCAATCCCCACTCGCAAAATGTCCTTCTAATACCTCCGGGCTCAACAATTCTTGATGAAATGAGACATGGTCGTCATGAAACTTGTTCTGCTTCAAAATTTTTCTGATGGTAGTTCGAGGTACATCGATTTGTCTCGATATTATGGTCGAACTAATAGATAGTTCTGCTACTACTGATAACAAAACATTCAACTGATCTTCGTCACTTGTCCGCTGTTTCCTTTCGCCTTTTTCATAATTTACATTTCTTGTTCTAATTGATATCTCTTTTAGGTTTTCTAAGTTTCTCACTGAAGGTTGTGTTTTATTAGGATATCTTCGCGAACACACCCGCTAGGTTAATAAACAATTTCGATCCTATAATAAAAATCATGGCGTTTGTTTTAAAATTCATATCAACTGACTAAAAACACTAATACGAGATATTAAAGAAATGTGCTAAAATCTTTATACTCACCAAATGGTGCAATAATTACAGAATTAAGGGTAATGTTTAGAACATTTAAAAAAATTGCTTCTGTTAGAAGCTAACTCTGAGACATAACTAATAAAATATCAAAATGTCGTCATACGGTTTGTAATTAAAGCGTAAAAATATCTCTGAAAGCATCGCTTTGAAGTACCGGACAATGTTCATAAAAACTGTGTCAAATTAAAGTTGCAACTCAAAAATATAATTTTAAAAAATTGGGGAAAATGCTCTTTGGGATAAATTAAATTTGCGCTGCTGTGAAAAACATCAGGCATAATAAAATCAATATTTGGTGGTTGTGCCGTTTTAGCATCACTTGGCTATCTACCTGCAAAATATTGTGTTCTTAATTAATCGTAATACTCACGCACCGAATTAATTTGTTAAACCTTGCGACGACAAAAATTTTCATACTTTTTACGTAAATTCGGCAACGCCTCATGCAAAATCAAAAACCGGGAAAGCTAATTTTACGCTGAATTCAAAAATGTAAAAATATGCAGTGTTCTATTTAAAAAATAATACTTCAACAACCGAGTATAAATGAAAATTATTCGTTAATATCCATTATGTTTTCACAAATTGAGAATTGGTTCTTCTTAGCCGAAATCTACTTTTCCACATTCATTAATCGATAAAAAAATTACGTCTGATTAAAACAATGGTGGAGGCGCCTAGGTTAGCTTCAATTCCCACTAGATTTCAAATTTTTATTCACTGAATGCTTTTAGAAAACACGCAAATATACATTTTTCAGTTTGAACCAATATCATGATAATTGGATTCCCATTTTCCCCGTACTTCCATTATGCAAGCCAAGTATTGACAGTCGAACAAACTCTGGAAATGATTTAAAATTTCAGGCACCTTCTCGTTCCCAGCGTCCTCATCCATTTCTTCTACACGCCGCGATAATCCTACCCCTGCTAATTTCACCCCGGAGAATGATTTGATGAAAACTGTTCCCAGGGTTACGCCACTGCACCCCACAAAGAAATATGCGAAGGGGAAACCGGGTTGGAGAAAATCAAGTAACCGCGTCGCGGAAATTCCCTTTGACCACCACGTACGTAAAGAATTTCATGCCTGCCAAAAATAATGTGTTAGGCAAGTTTACCAGGCGAAAATAAAGTGCTTTTTGGACAATTTGCATATAGCATTCGTTTGTATTCCCGGCCCTTCAGATCTTCCACATGGATTGGTGGAACTTAACAAACCATAGGGGATGGCCAGCCTAGTGGAGGCCCTTAAGACTCCTCCAGGCATGCAGTTAACACGAATTAAAGGAAGTGGAAAACGTTTTGATTTTCCGGCACTTTAGGCCGCCCGTTCCGTATTAGTTAATTTTATTTAGTTTCGCCCCCAGCGTCGTACGTTTGCATTTCGCATACTTTAACCCACATGCCCGGAATGTGTTACAGAACAGTAAACGCGAATTCGAATCCAAACATGCTTTGCGCAGCTGTTCATGCGTAAATTTTCCTTTAAAAGCTCCCCGTAACAGAACCTGCATTGTTTATGTCGAGATATTATATTAACTACCGCAAGAATTATGATTGCGAATGGTGTAACAGTTATTGCTCCTGGCAAGGGTGGCCCGGCTGTACGAACGGAAATAAACCTGGCAATTAAGGCACTAGTTCAACATTTTAATAACGCTAAAGTATTTGCAACTGTTGCTGTTTATGCTTTGGGTTTTGGATTAAAGATATCTAGGGACGCAAGTGCGGAGAGTTATTAATTCTATGCAAAATAATCCCAATAAATTATTAACTTAACAAAATCTATTAAATGTATTTTTTTTAAATAAAACAATTAAGCATTTCTTAGGGCTGTTCTCTAACTGCAAAAAAATAGATATGCTTCAATGATTGAGATTAAGCTCACTAAATTTTTATTTGTGCTTATACAGGCCTTGTAGGCCCATCGATTTAAGTAGAGGTGGTGTGAAACAAGGCTTAAACTGGTTTGTACTTTGCACAACAGAGCGCGACTCTGCAGGATACCACGTTGGTGCGAAACCGTGCGTAACCTTCCTGATGTAAGGTGTATGCGTGGGTATTTGTGGCGCCTTGTTACTCCTCTATTACGGCTCTAACATAAAGAGTTTCGTTAAATTGATAACCAACGGTAAATGGACACCGAGATTCAGTACCGACCCCACAGAAAATCAGAAAAATATCTGCTCCCAGTGCAATTAGAACCGGGAAACTGTAAGACTACAACAACCAACGGCTGACTCTCTTACCACTGAGCCATCCCAGATATTTCATTTAACATGACGTACAGTAATAATTAAATTCATAGATGAATAAACCGATTTTTTCCTCTTTCAAAAGGAGCAACTGCATAAATCTCGGTTATATGCAAATATACAAAGTGCTATTATAAGTTAGGAAAAATTACAGCGAAATATGCGACGAGATGGATATACGTAAGAATAAATACACTTAGCACTATCTGGAGATTAAAGTTTAGTTTCACATAATTCGACGTATAATTTTTTATATTTCCTATGTCCTTAAACTGAGGTATCCTGTTAAAGACTTTAGCAACCTTCCACCTGTGGGTTGTGCTACCAGTGACACAGAACCGCGAAGACTTAGAGCTTAACGTGGACTCCAAAACGCAGAAGTGCGATGCACTTCATCTACAGAGAAGGCTTACTAAGACAACTCAAGTATATAAAATGAAGCCTGTAGGAAAATTTTAATATGGGCAACGCAATCGACGCTTAGGTAAAGTCGGTGGTCCTAATGCCTTCCAACGAAAATAACTGATACGAGGCAGACTTTTAAGTTTTTACAAACGACAACTAGGTGGCGCTATTGAGATGCGTCATTATTATTTTTGTAAAATTTAATATTTGTTATTGTGAAAACAGCGACAGCATAGAAATTTACCGAGTAGTTGGTTTACAGTGGGCGTTTAAAAAAAAAGCAATTTTGTGGAAATGGAAATTTCACATGAATGTTTTCGTTGGACGATTTTTTACAATGTTGATAAAGGCCAAACGCAACAACAATGCGTAGAATCGGTTCGTTCAACTTTTGGTAATGAGGCACCATCAGAATACACTGTTTACAATTTTATTTTATTATGAATCTTTTACAGGGCTTAGAGCCCATCGCTTTTGGTGTGCGACCAGGCTAAGTTAGTTTGTGCAATGCACAACAGGGCCCGACTCTGAGGGTTACCGTGTGGATGCGTAACAATAATTAACCTGCTGCTGTGTGGTGTATTTTTGTGTATATATGATCTTGTTACTCCTCTAATGCAATCGTAACACGGGGAGTGCCATTAATTTGATCCCCAATGGCAAATGGAGACCGGGACCCAATACTGATCACCCACGGAATTAGAAAAATTTCCGACTCTGGAGAGATTCGAACCGGGAAGCGTTTGAATTATTACATCCAAAGCTAAGCTCTTCTACCACTGAGCCATCCCCGCCCTTCTGTTTACAATTGCTTTGCAGAATTTCGTCGTGGTCGTGCGTCCGTCAGTGATGAAAAAAAAAACTTCGCTGCTGTGCGCAACATCATTGAACATCGGCATGTGACTTACAGTAGTATAGAGACATCCTTAGGAATATCGAAGACTGCAGTACATTCGATTTTGCACGAACATTTAGCTGTGATCTGTTCCCGATGGATTCCGCATAATTTGACCGAAGCTCAAAAAAGGCTCGTGTTAATTGGTGTACGGAACCGTTCAAACACAGCGACCAAGAAACTACAAAATCCGTATACAACATCGTAACAGGTGACGAAACTTGGATATATTCGTATGAACTGGAAAGTAAGTGACAATTCACTGTTTGGGTGTTCCAAGATGAACCGAATCCCACAAAAGTTGTTCGTTCACGAAGCACTTTTAAGAAGATGATCGCTTGTTTCTTCAGTTGTACTGGACATGTCGCAACCAATCCTTTAGAGGATCGAAGCACAGTTAACGCTGACTGGTATACAACAATTTGTTTGCCAGCAGTCATCGACGAAATCAGAAAAAACAACCGAAAACGTCATGTCATTCTTCATCATGACAATGCCAGCTCTCACGCAGCACGTCAAACAAATTGATTATTTGAAGGAGAAAAACATCGAATTAATGTCTCATTGCCCGTATTCACCTGATTTATCGCCTTCAAACAAAAAATGCGTGGACAGCGATTTTCATCACCTCAACAAGCTGTTGAAGCCTTGAAAACCCATGTTTTTGAGATATCAATTCAGAGTGGAAAAAATGTTTCGAGAATTGGTTTGAGCGCAAGCAAAAGTGTATACATAAATCTTAAAGGTGAATATTTTGAAAAGTAATAACAGTTTCTTCCAAAAAAAATTATTTTATTTCCTAGTTTTTGTAAAAACTTAAAAGGCTGCCCTCGTATTTTAAAAAATATGCTGCCTACAACTGAGTCCTCAAATATAGAAAATTTCTGAATTTTATGAAAACCCTTTTCTATACGTTTATAGTGTCGCTATCTGATTTGATTATACGTTTGTTGATAACCAGCAGTTGAAATAGAATTGTAAAAATGGAAAACCCCATTTTTATTACGCGTTAAAATAAAAAGTTTGTATGAACCTCCTATTGGACTTACATTTAAATAAACCAGGAATGTTTTCTAGAACGTCACAAACTAAGATGTGTTGCTTTTTAGCGTGGATACTGGAGAATTTCAGAGAAAAAACATAGAAATTTATTAATGCAGCTGACAAAGCGCTCAATGTTGATTAACATTTGGAGTAAACATATATCTACAAAAAAAAAACGTCTAAATTGCGAGAGTGAATTTTTATTACAATTTCTTATTCGAAGCTTGATTACATTTTAGAAAGGATTAATAAAGACTTGGGGCCCTAATTAACTATCAAAAAGCCCTGAAATACAACTAGAATTGGACTCATTCCATTCACTACATAACAAAATCCAACCTACACACATTTTCTTTAGAAACCGAGAAAATATTTAAGAGTGGTACCTGAGACGTTCGGTCTCTCAAGCTATCCTTGAGTTTGCTAATGCATAAAGAAATTTAAAACTCCAGATATTTAGTAAAGAAATATAGAAGATCCCGTTCGCCTATCTCAGCTACTAAGTCGCGTTTGAGATCGGGACTACATATTACATGCAAATTGAAAAAATTGAAAAACTGCAAACATTTTCATACGATCCACAATACTCCTTTTTACATATTAGGTAATAAAAACCGAAATGGACAAGGAAACATAGTTTTCTCAACCATTTTAAAGAAATATCAACATTTTAAGGTAAGTTCTCTAGATACAATATCTAAAAATTATAATTATTTGAAAATCGTGAAAAACAATGGTCCCGGAAAATACATCTTGGGATATTGGGACATCAAACCAAAAATAGGGACAAATCCCGAAAAATTGGGACGTCTGGTTTTACGTAAAAATTATACCACTATTTTATAGAACAGAAAAAAAAATAAAAATTAACATTTAATTGGGTTTGACAGACCGATCACCAATTATAAAATTTTAATAGAATTTACAAATAATTTAGCTCTTTCTTTAATACCAAAAATACATAAAAAAACGTAGTACCTGTTGAAATTTATATATTAGACGTCGTGCGCATATGAAAAAATTCTTACCGCTAAGCTACCCCGGCAAAGCACAGCTGAACTTACAAGCGCGCACATCAACTTACGTAACATAGTATTTCGTATTACTAAATAATTATTTTTAAATAAATAAGAGTTCGGTTATGCAAAAAAAGTATTTTTCCATTTACGGTAACTGCGAATAGCAAAACTTATCCATGGACATAATATATAATGTTTTCGCATCCCTTACGCGCAATTATAAACATATATCCATACATCCAGGTAGGTATTTAAAACATCAATTCTTTTAAGGTTTCTAGCGGTCTAAAACGACTTTTTCTGTTAAAATCTTGAGCATGTTTTGGTACTTTGGAATATAGTCAAGGTAAAGGAAAAGAAAAAATTCTAAATTATTATCTGTTATTTTTAAGCTATGAGGAAGAAATTTTACTTTTTCATATTACGCAGGTACAACGACTAGATATTTACAAAATTTACATGGAAAGCATAATATTTTCAACAACATTTTCATAGTTTTTTTAATTGCCTGTGGTTTTTGTTCTTAATTTCTGCTTGTTTTTACTTCTAACCGGTTTTTATTCCGAGGACTGAAATATACCTAAAATCAGCTACATTTCAAATTTAAACATATTAATTAAACAAATAGATTGTTAGTTTTTAAGATGACTCACTAGTTTTCGCTATTATTTAACGAGTGGGCTAGCTTAATTGCTCAATCATAAATTAAAGGAATTTAAAAACAACTCAGTATCATTGCCAGTATTGAACCGGAACCAATCAACTGATTCAAATTACGTCCATCAGTTTTACTTTCATTTCTTAATTCAGCTATAAGTAAATCAGAACTTTCACCTCTAAATTCTCTGCCTGCCTAATTGCAAGATTAATTTAAAATTAATCGTTTTATCTAGAACCGGAATTATGAATAAATTTCAACTCACCTCTATAGAAGGCGCAACGATATGTCCACTGGGATTGTGATGGTGTGCGGGTGTGGGTCTGGCCATAACGTCGTGTAGGTCCTCGTAAATAACGCCGGCAGTGTTGGGTCCATCACAGTTATTTTGGGGCGAGTTTTTGCAGGGAAGGAAATTTTGTACTTTTCTTTTATGCCTGAAACAAAGCAGCCCATTAGCCTGATTGACACTATCAGCCAACTGCATTAGTTTCTAACCGTGATCGTTACGCTATCGGAGGATCTCTCCGGAACGACTTTCTAACTAGCACCGAAGAATCAAATTGTTATTGTTGTTAATTGCATTGCGGAAGAGGACGAAAGTTTGTTTATATTAAGACTCGCAGGAGGGTGTGCTTTTACAGAACAGTCACATCTTAGAGAGTTCTTGTTCTAATTACTGTCGCTAGATGTTCCAACTAAGTGCCTTATTGTCCTTATTGTTCCCGTTGCACGTGTAATTACTTGCCCAACGCTGTTTCTATGGTAATTCCTAATTAGGAACACTAAGAAGCTTAGGTATTCGCCTTCTATTGTTTTACATCGGGTGAAATCACCTCCTAGGTAATTACTTATAATAATATTAAAGACAACTAAAAGCCGTTTCCGTTTTATTAATGCAAATAACACAAAGAGAGTTTTTCCGTATAATTCAGCACCATCTTAGTACCTGCTTGTAAAGCGCACTGTATTTAATTTTTTAGACTAAATCGCGAATTAATAGCTTTACAACATGAAAGCCAAGAAGAGAAGCAGCGAGCAGGCTATAAATTAAAGCGGGATCGACTTAGCAAGAGCATAATTGCATTATTGTTGGGAATAATAATGTTAATAGTAATTTTCATAAATTGCGTATTATCCAGTTTAATACCGAGTTCCTGTTGCTTTTTTGAACAATAGAAAAAGTTTAATGAATTGTGAATATTTATGAGGGAAGTGTATTCAGATGTACGTGTTTTAAAAGTGGTTTTAGTGGAACGCTTTGCATTTGAATAAATGGGAGATAAAACTTCGGAGAAGCACTTATTTGTCCCAGTTCTTAAATTGCTTACCTTTTACGTTTAAAAGAATTAATTGCAGAATACGCATAAATTAATGAAAATAAGTTTAGCAACACCTGCCAGGATCTTATAGAATGGCAAAAGTTAACCAAGCGTCTAGCTTGCTCCTATCTGTACTTTCGACTGTTGCACATGCTCTAATATTAACATTAATTTCTTTAAGGTGACATTTATAGGTAAATTAGTACTAAATCAACAAACTTTTTTTTTCGAATTTCTAAAACCAATGCATCGTTTAATATAAACTTTAGTATAAGTATTAATACTCTATTGCTCATTTAGCTTAGAGATGTGCACCAATTTAAATTAAAGTATCGAAAATATAAATAAAATGCAAAAGACACGAATAGTACAACTTGACTAATATAGCTGAAACCATGGCCCCGAACTGCGCACAAGCAAAGTTTCTTAAGTGGAGATGAAGCTTATTCTAAGCTGAATCTCAGGGCTACAATAGCGGTACAGTCCGGGAAATAGTAGTAGTGGCCTGTGAGTTTAACTATTGTATTTTAACTAGAGGCACCGCACAGTCCGGGAAATAGTAGTAGTAGCCTGTGAGTTTAACCATTGTATTTTAACTAAAAACACCGCATAGTCCGGGAAATAGTAGTTACAGCCTGTGAGTATAACCAGTGCATTTTAACTACAGGCACCGCACAGTCCGGGAAATAGTCGTTGCAGCCTGTGAGTATAACCAGTACATTTTCATTACAGGCACCGCACAGTCTGTGAAATAGTAGTAATAGCCTGTGAGTTTAACCATTGTATTTTAACTACAGACACCCCACATCATGGGAAATAGTAGTAGTAGCATGTGAGTTTAACCATTGTATTTTAACTACAGCCACCTTAGAGTCCGGGAAATAGTAGTAGTAACCTGTGAGTTTAACCATTGTATTTTAACTACAAACACCGCACAATAGCAGCACAGTAGCCTGTGAGTTTAACCATTGAATTTTAACTACAAACACCGCACAGTAGTAGCATGGTAACCTGTGAGTTTAACCATTGTATTTTAACTACAAACACTGTATCATAGTAGCCTGTGGGTTTAACCACTGTATTTTAACTACAAGCACCGCACAATCCGGGAAATAGTAGTAGTAGCTGGCGAATTTAACCATTGTATTTTAACTACAAACACTACACAGTCCTGGAAATTGTTGTAATAGCCTGTAACTTTAACCATTGTATTTTAACTACAGGCACCACACAGTTCGAGAAATGGGAGTAGTAACCTGTGAGTTTAACCATTGTATTTTAACTACAAACACTGCACGGTCTGGGAAATCGTAGTAATAGCCTGTGAGTTTAACCATTGTATTTTAACTAAAGGCACCGCACAGTTAGGGAAATGGTAGTAGTAACCTGTGAGTTTAACCATTGTATTTTAACTAGAGGCACCGCAGAGTCCAGGAAATAGTAGTAACAGCTTGTGAGTTTAACCATTGTATTCTAACTACAGGCACCACAGAGTCCGGAAAATAGTAGTAATGGCCTGTGAGCTTAACCATTGTATTTTAACTGCAGACACCGCACAGCCTGAGAAATAATAGTAGTAGCCTATGGGTTTAACCATTGTATTTTAGCTACAGTCACAGCACAGAAAGAAAGTTTCTATTGCCGAGTATACTATCCGTCCACAATTAACAGTGGGTTATGGGTTTAAATAGAAGAAAAAAAATACTGTCTGTCCCTTCATGCTCCATTATTTTTATGCAAATTTTAAATACGCCGCAACTATCACGCCTGTTCACAAGTTACTGAAACAGAAGATGAAGTTCCCTAAACAAAAGAAAGATGCGGATATGCTACTTTAGCAATCTGCAACCGGTCTTACAATTATCTTACTGTTAGAGAGTTATTTAAGCATTTAAAGTGCCTGACATTTGCAATTCATTTTTGGGTTAGACCCTAAATTTTATATTATTGGAAAATAAAATTTGAGTAATTAATAAAGAATGGTTTGCTACACCCTACCAAACCCTACTACTAGTATTTCCCAAAATATAAATAAAAATTCTGGAATAGTTTGCAGGAACTATCTTCTAAAAAAATTAGCAAAAATGTTGGGTGGGCGCATTATCAGTCGATGAAATGAGAGAAACGTTAGAAGTAGGAGCAAATGTTAATAAACAACAGATTTACGACATTTGTTATCTCTTTGTCTCTCTCTCTCTCTCTCTCTCTCTCTTTGTCTTTCTCTCTAGTAGTGTTTACTATGTTTGGCAAACATGTATTTTGGTCTCCCTGTGTGTTTTTGTATTTCTAAATCTACTTATTTTTTCTCCTATTTGCATTTCATTAGAGTTTCCCTTCATTTTATTGTATATGGTAACTGTATTTAATATTTTTTTGACGAGAAATATTATAGTGTTTATTGTATTTGTTATTCTTCTTCTTCTTCTTTTCCCATCAATTCTATGTCATAAAAAATTCAGTAACGATGTATGACTGGATCTGTTCGTGCATTTTTTTTAACTTTGTCCGCTCCTCGCTCTCGCAGTCTTTGTTTTTCTCATTTATTGTACGTGTCACTGCGAAACTTAATAATAGTGTATGTCTGACGTTCTGTCTGTCTGTTAGTATTTCTTTGCTTTCCAAATTTATATGAGCCTATTTTCTCATCCTCCATTTTCCTTAAGCTTTCTCTTATACTTTATTTTGTACAATTTGCATTTTTATTTCACAGTTTCAGACATTTGTTAATTTCAGAACGTTAATCTATTTATCTATCTGTATTCTCTCGGCAATGAATAATATCTGAGAACGCTGTCGTTCGGATTCAACGTTAAGCTATAGTATTTGAAGCTTATATTGCAGTAGAGGAGAAATCCGCGGCAGAAAACAGTGCCGGGGCCCAGCAACGGCACATAAAGTCTAGAATGCGTGGTTTCAACACATAGACCAAGCATTTTTAAGTTTTACAGAGCATCTGCAAGCCTCCTCTCAGTCCCGGTTGAATTTAAATTTACATATCTTATTTGTTTTTGTCTGCGGTTTGTTTTTAAGCATACAAAATCCAAATAATAGGTTAATAAACAAATTTCTGCGACTTGCTTTTGGATTTATAAAGCTATATTCTACTATTACAGTTTCAAAAACTACGAAAGAGCATTTGTGAAAGAAGTAGCAGCTGATTGCATTTTTTGATTCAAATTTAATTCTGAAAGTTAGTTTATTGACAGATATCACGCTCTTCAATATACCATATGTACAAAAAAATTTTAGATAAAGGGTGGCTTTGTACTTCAATACGTCGGTCTTTGATGATTTTATGACAATTAAATGTCAGTTTTAATCAGATTTAATTTAATAATGGTGTTTACAGAAATACATAAGCGATTCATCGTTGAATCTTATTTTCGCAATGGAAATGTTGAAAATGGGGAACGGATTTACAGTACCCGCCCTTATTGTATGGTTGAATTTTGACAACAGTTTCCTGATTTTGTGTTTCTGGAGGCCGACTTTTTTAATGTGGTACGAAATTGTGTGCGGTTATTTAGAGAAACAGGAAGCGTAACACGGAAGAGCGGAAGTGGAAGGCCAACAATCCGTACAGAGGAGACCATTCAAAATCTTCAAGAGATTATGAATAAAGCACCTACAACATCATTGCGCCGACTCGTACAACAAGTTCCTGTATCTGTAGGTACCTGTAGAACAATTTTGAGAAGAGACATTGGTCTATTTCCTTACAAGATGCAGACAACTCATGAATTGTTACCGGGTGATAATAACAGGCGCGTGTTGTATTGCCAATGGTTCACTCAACATTTATTGAATAACAATGACTTCTTGGATTTAACATTCTTTACAGATGAAGCATGGTTTCATTTATCAGGGTATATTAATTCACAAACCATGAGGATGTGGAGTGCTGAAAACCCTCATATATTTTGTGAGACCCCGTTACATCCCCAGAAAATTGGTCTATGGATAGGTGTCTCTAGAAGACGATTAATTCCCATATTCTTTGAAGGAACCGTCAATGCTCAAAGATATCGAGACAATATCTTAAACCCCTTCACACACCAACTTCATGACGATGAGCTACAACATGGATATTTCCAACAAGACGGTGCCACTTCCCATACGACTCCACAATCCATTGCTTATTTGCGTCAGTTTTTCGACGATCGCCTGATCAGTTTACGTTGTGAACCAGAATTTCCGCCGAGATCACCAGATTTGATTGATTGAGTTGCGCAACCGAATAGTTGAAGAATGTGTCAATATCACACCCGTTATGCTCCAAAACGCATTTGATAACATGAAAAAGCGTGTAAATTTATGCTTGGATGAAAACGGTGGACAGTTTGAACATTTATTGTAATATGTACTTGAAAATAAACCCTCGATCCCCTCAATTTAAAAGCAGTTTCAAAGTGCGACATACGTTCTGACATACAAAGCCACCCTTTACGTAAAATTTTTTTGTACATATGGTATTTATACGAGGGCTGTTCTTTTTCTGCTGAGCGTATCTAGCAGGCTGTGATATTTTGAAACAATTTTACTTGACATTTTAATGTAGTTGTTTACGAGTTTAATTTTACTGAAAGTTGTCAAATATACTTGAAGGTTTTTAAAATACATGATTTTAAAGTAATCCTTTCCCCAAGAAATCTATGAATTAAATAAAGAGCATTATCGAGCTGTGATTTTTTACAATTTCAGGCATGGCTTAAGCCGTAAAGAATGTTTTGAGGAAATCAATCGAGTGTTTGGTGACAAGTTGTGCTCCTTAGCTACCCTAAAGACAACTCTCGAGTGCCTAAGTACGTAAGCTTTGTGCCCGTTGGATTCCCCACAATTTGACTCCATATCAAAAAGAAAACCGTTTGGCATGGTGCAGATCTACACTGGATCGCTTTGGCAATGGATCGTCTCATTTGGTGTACCACATCATTACAGATGATGAAACGTGGGTATACTGCTATGATCGCGAAAGAAATCAACAGGCGGTAGTTTGGTTCTTTGAGAAGGAATCAGAATCTGAAAAATTTAGAATGGACAGGGGTATAAAACAAAGGGATAGTCTGCTGAGCCTACTGTTATTTATATTAGTAATGGATGGATTATTAAAGAATACCAGAATAAAAACAGGACAGTGCCAGCCAGTAATAGGATACAATAGATTAATACCAATAAAGATTGATCGACTCATGTACGCGGATGATATAGTCCTAATATCGGATACCCACAGAAAAATGAAGCAACTAACGGAAATATGGACGGAAGAAATAGGAAAACTGGAAATGGACGTGAACATCAATAAATGTAAAACAATGATAATTAATAATAAATCGGAAGAGGAAATAAGAAAAATTGATATTAATGGGATTACCTTGGAAAAAGTGACAGCATACGAATACCTTGGGAGCGTAATATCGGAAGATGGGAAGATAGACCTAGATGTAGCCAACAGAACAAAAAAGAGCCTAAGGATCTATTATACATTAAACAAAACAATATTTGGGAAAAGAGAAACAGACACGGAAACGAAATTAAGGGTCTACAATATAATAGTAGTACCAACGTTGATATACGCAAGCGAGTCATTGGCAATGCAAGACAAACATGAAGGAAAAAATCATTGCAGCAGAAATCAAATTCTTTAGAAAAATAACAGGGAAAACTAAGATGGACAGAGAGAGGAATGAACATATAAGACAAATAGTCCAGCAAGAAACAATTACAAAGAAGATTGATAGGAAACAGCTAAACTGGTACGGTCATATACTAAGAATGTACCAAAATAGACTAGTTAAGAAGATAATGGAGACAGGCAGAATGGGGAAAAGAAGAACAGGAAGACCCAGAAAAAACTGGCTACATAGAATTGAGGATTTAGGCAGACAAAGAGGAAAGACGAGAGAAGAGATGAAAGCACTGGCGATGGACCGGAAGGGATGGAGAAATTGGGTCAAGAAATCGCAAGACAATAATCCGACACCCTAAGGTCATAAGGATTCTAGAAGAAGAAGAAGAAGAAGAGAACGAATCGGCTCCAACAAAAGTTGTTCGTGAAAAAAGCCGCAACAAAAAGATGGTCGCCACATTTTTTGGAATTACTGGACATTTCTCCGCTGGAGGACCGTCGTACTATTAATGCTGAATGGTGCAGTACAGTTTGTTTGCCTTAAGTTCTCCAAAATGTTCGCGGAAAACGTCCAAGAAGAAGAATCATTTTGCATCAAGATAACGCTCGGGTTGCTCGAACGACTGAGTATTTGAATACCCAAAACATTGCAATAAAATGTCATTCGCTGTATAATCCAGACCTAGCATCTAATGATTTCTTTTTATTTCCGCGTGTAAAGAATAAGTTACGGGGTTTACGTATTACATCGACCGAAGAAGCGGTTGGCGCATTTAAAAATGAAATAAATAACCGAATGCGGGAAGATTGGAGAAAATGTTTTGAGGATTGGTTTTCACGGATGCAAAATGCATTGACTGTGGAAGGGAATACTTTGAAAAATTAACAAATAAATTTGTTTTGTCGATATATTGTGTATTACTTTACTAGCCTCAGCAGAAAGAGAACAGCCCTCACATTTATATTTCAACGAGATTTGCAGTATTAGTATTCTACTTAATTCTACTTAATTCTCCTTATAACCTTTTCATTCTAATATGTTTCGCTCTAGTCACCTGTCGTTTTAAAATACATCGTCGTCTAAAAAAACTGGGTTGTAGGCGATATCGATTATGCACTGACTGAAAAACAGTTAGCCGTAAATAGATTTCTAAAATTAAATACTGCATTTAAATCTGATTGACGTAGAACATAGGCGTTTAAACTCGTATATTGAGTTCATTCAAAAAATTGAGCTACTCTCAACCCTAGTAAATGAAACGAGAATTATTATTTACATCATGTGATACTCAATTAGCTGATATTTTAAGACATATAAGGTATGAATGTGAAACAGATGTAGGGGTGTTCTGACAAAAAGTTGCGGCGTATTATCTAAAGTGTATAGCTTTCTTCTTTTCTTTTAAAAGTTGGTTGTAATTAGGTAGTTTAAAAGAAAGGAGGTGTTGTAGTATATATTTTGTTAAATCAATCTGAGCAAAGGTCTGTCTGCATCTGGTTTTGAATTTATTAGCGCTGCGTACTGGGCAAACCTGCCATGTGGGCCTAGTTAAATGCAGGTCAACTGTGTGCTTGCTGTTCGTACTGTGTGTCTTTCATAGGAATGTGTGTCCATCTCATTATTATAAAGCAATCCTGAGATTTACTTATGTAGTCAATCTTTTTAAGCAGTTGATATAATTTTATTTTATTAGACCAATTTGGGCTAAGGTCCGTTTGTGAATGAGTGTGAGAATGACGCGCGATCGCAGCAGTGCGTTTGCGCGTCTGCTCCCAGCATGCTTTGCGCGCATTTCGACGCCATTTGCAGCCGTATCGTCTGTCTGTGTGCTGAGCGGTAGAAGTGTTTATAATGTTTAAGAAAATTGAGTAGCCCGCCGACTGGTTTTTTATCGTTTTTGACTCGATACAATCAGGAAGGAGATGAATTGTTGGACCACATCGTTACAGGAGATGAGACATGGGTATCTCGCATGACTCCTGAGTCCAAGAAACAGTCAATGGAATGGCGATACACATCGTCGTCAACCAGAGTGAAAGCCAAACACACAATTTCAGTACGATAGATCATGGCAACTGTCTTTTGGGACAGGAAAGGTATTTTGTTAGTGGATTTAGGTCTTTTGGATGAGAACAACTGAATCATCCACCTTACAGTCCAGACCTTGCACCCAGTGATTTTCACTTGTTTCGGTACTTAAAGGAGTTCCTTGGTAGTCAACGGTTCAACGACGACGAAAAATTGAAAATTGCGTACATGGATTGGGCTTCTTCACAGGCAGCAGATTTCCTTGACGTCGGAATTCAAAAACTTGTTGAACGGTATGACAAATGTTTGAACAAAAATGGAAATTATGTAGAAAAGTAGATAAAAATACGTAGAATATGGAAAAAAATATCTTTAATGGTATTTACAGTATTTTTCTTCTTATTAAAAAACTGACCTTATTTAAAAGATACCTTTCGTATGTAAGTAAACCTCACGTAGGTAATTTATGAATAGTCGATTTATATTTGTGAATCTGTTTTATATGTACGATGAGGTTTACGTTCATCTTCCGTCATATGAAGCGAGATAGGCAGCAGTGCCGTATGCTTTAAATAATTTAATGGAGGACGTTTTAAGACATAACCTTATATGTAATTTGTAGTGGTATGGAGTTTCACCGATAGACTGTTTGCTTTATTTTTTTGTTTTGTATATTGGGTTTTTCAGTATCATTTAACTTCCAATATTTCCCTTGATTCCTTCAATTTAATGAGAATTGGAACTGTAGTTCGATTTTGTATAAGTAACATAATTAATTTAAAAAAAAATGAAAAACATGGCACTGGATGAAATGCAGAAACATGCTCAAGGTAAACTTGGAAATTTGTAAGAAGTACTCGATGACTCATCGAAATCTGACCGGTAAGCTGCAGTCAGCGGATGAACAGAGCCATACATTTTGTTGTAAAGTTGGGGACTACACCACAGCGACGCACGGTTAGGTTAGAACCCGAGTTCCATGTGCAACGCCACTGAATTCCAATCTCCCCTAAAATCTGAATATTCATTCGTCCGGACGAAAGCTCGTGTCTGCGCATTGTGTGCTTCTTATAGTTTTCCATGTCTACCCATGTTTCAAGCTACTGTTAATTAGGTATTACTAAATAGAGCCATATTTGTTATTTCTTACAAAGTGTCATACGAATACATATTAGGTGATCGAAAAATGTTAGCTTTCCATTTATGTTGATTGGAAGCATAAATATATATTTATGTACATAATCCTACTTATACAACTTCTTATTTTCTCTACGTTAAAATTATGTGATGTAGTTTCCACGCCAATCATGCTACAGTATGTTAGTTGGATCTTTGGGTCTACATAATGAAACAATTTCGAAAACATAGAGTAGCGAAATCAATGAAACACAAGTGTTTTTGTTCAAGCAGTACTTAAAATTACCAAAATTACGACAAAACCTAACCTGCAATTGCATCAAATATGGCAGCTTATCTCATAAACTTCAAACGAAGTTTAAATTAGGTGCGGCATTAGTCAGTATGATGGTGTAAATAAAATATTTATCTTTATATGCTATATAAACAAACGCACCAAAATATCGAACACATTTTGGTATTTACATACACGTAAATTAAGGTTTTGTGTATTTTTCTAATACATGTTGAATGAGGAAATAAAAACATTAATGTATATGATATCAGTAAACAGCAGTGACATGAACGGAAGATCCAATAAGCAGATAATAACGGGATGAGATGAGATATTTGTTTGCAATGCTTTTGGTCGAAACCAAGGGCTAATCCATTGATCTAAAATCTGGTACTTTTACCATGGAAATGTTTCTGATTTTATATTTTATTTAAGAGCCACCATTCAAGCGAATTGTTGTTTGTACACGTAAAGTCTTTCGTTTATTTTTGCTTAATTAATGTGTATTACACATTATAAGTGAAGAACTTTATGACTCGTTCATTCATAAATGGATGAATGAATCAACACTCCTTTGTCATCAGATTGCGTATTTATGTTAACGATGCCGATTAATGGATTTTGATACAATGTAGGGGACGGCGAAGGTGCATTACTCTGTACTCTGTTGCTATATAAACATCCTACGCCACTGTTTATTACTGTATGTTTATTAAACAAATACAAATGTTTATTTGCTGTTCTGAAGCCTATCAGAATGTCTATAAAATATATTAAGTAGTAACACGAGAAAATGCCTTACATTTTCGTAATTAGCAATGCAGGTTGTCGGTTCTTGAAAGAATTAAGAAACGCTATCGGGCAAAAGAACATTATATTATATCTACAAAGGATTTTTTAAATGATTGATAAAATGAAATGACCACCAATTTATCCATTCATTCGTAAAAGAAAAATATAATTTATTTTAGCATTATTATCTAGTGTAGAGGATTGATATTTCCTTAATACAAGATATGTTTTGTCTTTAATACAAAATACTTTTCTGTAACAATTATTGTAATTACAAGTAGTTACATACTTTTCTTTATATATATTTAAATATTGTTCTTCCTATTATAAGAGCTTTTATTATTACACAGTGCATTGTTGCAGTGTTCTAATTGTTTTGCTCTTAAAAAATGAAATATAAAGCAGTTTTTGTCTAAGGCCTATTTGGGAACCCTTTTTTTAATTTGGCACGATAATTAATTATAGGCCCGTTTAAAAAGACATTACTAAGAATGAAACTGAAAATAGCAAAGGAAAGCCAACGATGGTAGAATATATTACACAGCATTTCCTGGGTTTTAGATACACGCTGTGCGCAAAGCTGTCAAAACTAGCCGACGTTTCATCTCAATTACAGGCGTCTTCCTGTGGACAGCTGACCCAAAACAACTAGGGACAAACTTTGCGAATCGGACTCACATAATGCGGTTTTGGGCAGCAACCGAAATGTCATTATTTTAACTTGCGATTGAAGCATTACAGTTTTACAGAGAAAAAATTTGCAACGAAACAATTACATTTTTTATGGTTCTGAAAGCCAACCAGTAACTTATCAATTAAAACCCTACCAAAACTCGATTTCCATTAACATTTCCTGTAATATTTAAATCTCGGGATGGTCACGTACCACGGTATTGCTTGTTGAGAACGTGTAAAGCGAGCATTTCTCTGCAATTATCTCCACGCTTCGCAACTTCGCAAGTTATTTAGGACCCTGAAGGACTCCATATACAATGTTGTATCTTGGCAGCAGCAAAATATCGCGTCTAAACCTTACATCGTAGTTGTTATCTAAATCTGGCCTTGAAACTTTAAGGGCAAGTAACAACATATTCCAGTTGCTATCACGTAGAAGGGAACGACTAAAACTAAGCAATAGCCTTGCCATTTGCTCCGCAGATTGCTTCCGTCCTCCGCTGTTCGACTGTCGGTATCGGGTGGCAAAATATCGAGTTCTCGGCCCGATAAAATGAGCCTTTCCTCCCCATATTGCATCTTTCCAGAGGTTATCTTTTGTCCATCTAAAACCGGGTTACTCGGGAATTGCCAATACGGTTTTATGCAAATTGAATCGCTTACAAGAGATATTTCAAGCGAGTCAGATTTAGTTTAGAACCTAAGCTTCCATCAAAAGCAGAATTTTAAACTGTTTGCTCGACAAATAATGCGCGGTTTATACAGAGGTTTTACAATTACATGCATGCTTTCAAAAACACTTAGAGAAATTACTCCTGCACTGGAAACTTAGTTGTGGAAAAAGCTTTCTGGAACAATTTCAGTTAAGAATATGTGAGGGCTTCCAACGCTTTCCAGAGAAAATGTACACACTGTTACGATTGCAAGATTTTTGGTATAATATCTCGGTGAACGTTGTTATTTTATTTCTTACCAAAGTACCGCACTAAAAGGGAAATGCAAACATTTAGCGTCTATTACGGAAACAAAACTTGGAACTCTACCAGAAATATTTTGGTTAATTAACATAATTTTGTTTAGTTGTTTTGCAGTTTCTTTACATAAGCTTAATGTGATGTTTACAAGACTACAAGTTCTGTAACCGATGTTACATGCACGCGAGGAGAAATAAATAAATAGTTAGCTTACGTAAAATAAAGGAAAATAACTTTTTTTTATTCAAGCGTAATAAAAAGGCATCTGATCTTTTACCAAACCATTCAAGCTAATGATGTACTGCAGTAATTATTTAAAAATTGTAATATAATTGAATTTCCATTAAGGAAGTCGAATATTCAAAGTAATGCTAATGTTAACCGGAGCCCCTCATTTAGAACCAACTTTTCGATATTGAATACAAACGCTGATATGTAATTTAAAATATGATATAATTCTCTCTAAATACTTGTTGTGTTCTCCTAATTCATTTAATTTCAGTAATTTATAAATAATTATAATATCTTGACAGAAATTAACCTTCAAAGGCCTAACATAATTTTCTTACGTGCAAGCCAACGTGGGGTGTAGATGCACCCCAACCGTAAATCCCTGAAAACAGCACTAAATAAGTGGACGCGACTGCCTCCCTGGACTTTCCCATACTGGAAACTGTTCATATCATCTTTATTCAACAGTAGAGTTATTTTCCTCAAAACGGTTGTTCAAGCGCTATCCTAAAACCTTGCCTCGTAACGAATAGACTTACAAGGCTTGTAAGAAGTCCCGCCAAATATCTGCGGTGCCC
>JABXWE010016715.1:0-26196 GCA_014611495.1 Limonius californicus | reverse complement strand
AAGGGCGACGAATGTGCGCCGCCCGCGACCTGACGATTACTTATTAATATTGTAATATTGTAATTACCAATATGTTGATGTACGCGCTTGGGACAGCAGCTGTATATAAAGAGCCTAGCGGTAGGAAGCGTGCTTTATACCAGCTATGTGTTATAGATTGGTTTTAGTGTTTCTGTAGAGTCTAGTAAGCCTTGGGTCTCTGGTTTAATATTTACAGTAGCTGCAACAATTTATAGCTTTAAACGTAAATCATAATAACATGATGTAATCTTAGGTATTGATCGCGTCTATAAATTTTTCTCTGCCAAGTTCTACAGATTTATGGAAATTTTCTTTCACTGTAGCTTGTAGAATTAGCTAATTGTTAAAATATACTAATGTAATAGTAAAAAGTGAGAGTATTTTCGTCACAGTTGCAATAATACCGAAAATTATTGCAATTGGAGCAAGTGGATTGTGCTCGTTCTCGTTCTCGCTTCAAGAGATGACGTTTCTTAATATTGATTGGAATTGGCATAATGCAATCAGTCAAGTCCAGTAAGGGTAACTTGTATATCTACTTCATTCGCTTTTTGTGCAGAACTTTAAATGCGGGTTGGGTTCGATTCACCTGCATTACCAAAACTTTTATGCTGCAACCCATAGCATACAATTCTACAATCCAGTTGGCAACGATGAATCTTTGGTAAAAACAAGATATAATAAGTAGTTTAGAACTGAAAAGCACTATTCTCGGTAGGGACATGTTAGAACTTTGCCTTTCTCCTATTGAGAGACTTCGTGACCATGTGATCGATCGACACCTGCGTTTGTTTACATCAAACAATTAAATTAAGTCAAGTACGGAATCATAGTGTGGTAGTAGCTCAGTTGGCAGAGCGCTCGATTTCTATGTTAAACATTTTGTACTGCAACCCACTACATACAATTCCCCAATCCGGTTGGCAACCATGAGGTCTTATATTAATGCCAAAAACCACCTCTGCAATTTCTGTCATTCAGATTTCACGCTAAACCATGTTTCTACCTTAACACCGAGGAGAAGCACGTGGTAGAGATGAGGCTGATGTCCATAGTGAATTTTATCTTTGGTAAAAACAAGACATAATAAGTAGTTTAGAACTGAAAGTCACTATCGTCGGTAAAGACGTGTTAGAACTTTCCCTTCAGTCTCCTAATGAGAAACTTTGTGACCATGTGATTGTTCGACACGTGCCTTTGAAAACGTAAAGAATCATCTATATATGAAATAGGAAACTATAGAATATTTCGGTAACTTCATTTGGAGGAGGATTAAAGCTAAATAGATGGGTTTTTCTACTAGAACCTGCATATACAAAATTACTTATTGTAATACAATGTGAAATACTAATTCAATTTGTGGTTTATTTAGATCGGACCTTTTTCTTCTAGCAATTGCGCTAGCTATATTGTTTTTCAATAGAATACAAACCCTTTTTTAAATTTTCAATATAATTTACTGCAAATAATAAACTGATGTAGTTATTAATGTTGTATTTGTTATATTTTGCAACATTCTCGGGCGAATAATTTTCATTAATTACTTCTACCACGATCCAGCAACCTTCTAATAACCACAACAAATCGAAATCTCCTCTTTTTCGCAATTCTCGTGTTTGCAAGCAGCAATCTGCAAGGAAGGCGCCAGCGCTAAAAGACGTGGGCGATGAGCATTACGCCACTTGCAGGAGGTGACCCTCAAACCTCAAACTCCACAACTACTGCTTTTACTCCGGAGGCCTTCAGGTTCCGTTTGTTTATGTGAATGGAATATTAGTAAATAAATCTCTTCGCGTTGACAGCGCTGGCGCCTCCAAGTGTCCACTGTGCCCGCATCGAATTGTTTTTGAGAGACCCCTGGGGGACAATCCAGTCCACTTTTAAAATGTCATTTGTATGTTGCGTATCATTAGGTTGATATAACCTAGATTTGACGCAATTTCTCTTCGGATAAATTAGCTGTGGTGTTGCAAGTTCGATTTGTAACAAGAATGGATTTAAATATTTACTAAGTGGTCAAAACGAAATAATTAAAAATTTTGAACTTATTTTACAATATCTTACATTTTATTGTTCACATATGTGTTTCCGCCTAATTGGTTATATTTAGGATTGCCATGAAAGTTAACTACAAATAATTACTAATGAATGATAATATCTTGATAGTGAGTAGAAAAATAATAAAATTGCTGCTCATGTTTTATAAAAAAATATTTCCAGCAATTCAATTGTTAATTTTTACAATTTCCATGAGAGTTAATTAAATATCTTATTATTAAATGATAAAACCATGATAATGAACTAAAAAAATAAAACAAATCACCACTTTATTCCTTACAAAATGTCAGTAAGCGTCCATCTTCAGTAGTACCAAATAAGTGCTGTTTTAGGAAAGGAATTTATTTTTATAATTTAGCAGTCGTTTATTTATTTACAATTTTAAAATTATATCACAATTTAAAAAAACGAAGGAGAAGGTTTACCTAATTAATTGCCTAGAAAGCTAGAATTACGTTAAGTGGCACAAATGTGCTTCAATCAATGTCTCAAGAATGTAAGGTACACTAAAGTCAGGCACGTTTTTTAAAGAAATGTTACTTGGGTAATGTATGAGTTGTAAAGATATGCAATAATTTGAAAATACAAGCATTGATACACTTCAGGATACACGCTTTAAGGCCATTTTTATATATACTTCTATGTAATACTGCAACTACGTTCCTACAAAATATTAATTTGTGTTAGTTTGAGAATTTTCTTATCTATTACATTATATTTTTAAATTAATATTAAAATTCCAACACTAGAAAATGTTATTTCTAGTGGTAAATATGGAAACTGGAAGAGTTTTGCAAGATTCCCACTTTCTTAACCTCACTTTTCTATTATTTGCTTATACAGCGCCACCTATTGGTTTGCGACAATTTCTAAAAGGTATGTTGTTGGAAAATTCAAACAAAGTGCGTTATTGTAGGTTGTATATGCTCTTAGAATAATGATATATTATCAAATTTAGTACTAAAACAATTCTTGCTAAACATGTCGTACGATAATAACATTGAATTTATTACCTGATTGAAGCAATACATTTTTGCATGTAGGATTTGTCACAAAAGGTACATAATCCACTATATTATCTTCGGCTGCCTAAATTGCATGAGGGGACTGAAGTAAGGGGATTTCACTTCTTAGAGAGAAACAAACAATAAACAAACTTTTGCAGCGTCTACTACCTGCTTTGAAAACATCGATTAATCATAAGCTTAAAAATTTTAGCCGTATATGGACATCCGTATTATTATTATTATTATTATTAATATTTTGTATGTAATGATTATTAATATTGTTTGTTGCTGTTGTCAGTGTGTTGTTTTGTGATCTACTATAATATCATATTCCATTTCATAAAGCAAAAATTATAAAATCTTGCTTTTATCATCACTATAATTTAGGGCAGCATATTCTCAATGGGAAAAATATGTTTTTATCTCTAATAGGCCGCATTTCTATATCATGCCATCTCGTCAGTTGAAGTCAGTAACATAATATAACACCTGAATTACAAAGATCTCCTTCGACTTAAATAATTTGCTATAAAAAGAAGGAAAGTTACTACATTTAATTTGTGTTAGTAACTTATCTATAACCATAGTTAATTTTACTTCTTAACTGCTCAGTGTAATACAACATTTTATTTTTAATCTCTACATTCCTGAATTTTGGAACTTTGAGGATCTAATCTATACGATTATACCTTTCGGCGAAAGCTCAGCAGTAGGAAAAATTATTCAAAATTCCTAGTTTTATGAATTAGTTGTTATATCAAGGAATACTATTTTTCATCTTCAATTTGCAACCAGTTATGTTCCTAATATCTTTTGGAATAAGTGATTGTATCAACCTGTATAATGTTTATATAATGTTTTTCAAGAACAGTTTTTTTAAATAACATCAAAATATTCTCTTTTCCTTCTTGCAATATAATATTTCTAGCTATACATATATTTGAGGCGGCCATAGGTTAGAGGTTAACGCCATAGACTTACACCCTGAAGGTCCTGGGTTCAATTCCCAGTACCGGAACATTGGATTTTTAACGGTCGTTCTCCCTTGAAAGGCAATGGCAAACCAGAGAGGTATTCTGCCTAGTAATTTTTCTGTGGAGTAGAAGTGTTTACACTTTTCGTGGTTCGGGGCTTACGTTAAGATGTAGGTCCTCTAAGTGTGTGGCACTTTAAACGCGCAACACAGGCATAGGAGAGAAGATCGCTACGTCTAGTAAGAGATAAAGCACTCGAAGAAGAAGCTAGATATTTCTTAATAATAGAAAACCTATCAGTACGTATTTTAAGATGTAAATTATTAGATTTTAAAGTATAGTCAATTTAAATTTCTTTATTTTATAAAAAACTGCTTCTGTTTGTAATTTGCGGTTGTTATATACATAAATAGCGCCAGTGTGGTACAGTGGTTACACCGGGTTCCGGTGCGGAAGGTTGGGAGTTCAAATCCCCGACTCAATGGCTGCCGGGCGGCTTTAAATAATTGGATACCTGCGTTCGAATGAACAAGGGGTAATAATGCGGTTGTCTAAAGCTTGATACCCACCACATCACAACGTGTAATGAATTTGGCACGCAACAATCGTGTGCAAGAGCAAGGATACGGAAGCTCTGACGTTCCGTCTTGCAGGCCAAACCCCTTCATGGGGCGTAGAGCCTTACAATTATTATTTCATCAATTCTATAACCGTAAAAGACACATCTGGTTGCTTTTTTCTTATTTCAAAGATATCTGTCTATATATGTATGTATACAGTGGTAAAAGTGTACTAATATGTAAACACTTTACTTACGAAAAGCACCTCAGGTTTAGTTATCAACTCAAATCACTAGTCTGCGCCGCAGCATACGTAGCTGCAGATTATACAGAGCTTGGCATATTATAATTGTACAGTATTTGATATTATTTATACCGTCGGACACAGCCAAATCGATCATTATTTTAAGTGAAACTTGACATCCGTTTGTGACAATTTTCAGGTATTTTTAAATGGCTTCTACGAATTGACCCAAAATAGTAATCATATTTTTATTTAACAATTAGTTGTACATACATACAGCATTTTAATTGCTATATACTTCCAAGTTACAGTAACCAGTAAGTATAAAAATTATCTTATATAAAAGTTGGTTAGGAAGCAACTGTGATGTAACTCAAGTAACGACTATGAATTCGACTCCCTAATTTTATCTTAAAATATATGTTAGAAGTACTAAATTATGACTGTAACAGCTGTTAACCTAAGTATTAGCAGCTTAAGGTTTTAAAATATAGTGCCGAAACATACGTATTTACGTTTCTAAACATATAAACTTACAGAAATAAAACAGTCTAACATGTTAAACAGATCCATTTTTCATAATTTCCGTAGAATTATATCTATTTCCTTTTTAAAAATCACATTTCTGTATCTTGTATCTGTTGTATTTCTGTTTTTGGCACAATCCGGTGATATCGTTCAATTTATAAACTTCATCCAATTAAGGATAAAATTGTATCATTCCCTTTATATGGCGTGAGATTAACATTAAGAAATCGTAGATTCCGGTTGTTATTTCTGTACATTTAATAGCGCATAAACGCGAATCATTTAAACCGAAGTTTAATTAGAACTGCAAAACTGCAACCATTTTGCAAGTTTCGAATTCAATTCGCATCCAGTTATCTGTAAGTGTCGAGATTGGTCCGCTTCTTCCTCTATTCTCTCGTGCAGTTAAAGGCATCGTATGCAAATGTGCAATTCTCCTAGATTCGCTTTAGAAAAGCCGTCGTCTGTAATGGGAACGCGACGTCTTTTCCAGTGATACTGTTTCCGACATATCGTTTGCATAATACTAGAATTAATGGAGTGGGAAACGGGCATTTCATGCATGTTACTTGCTGGATTACGCTGATTGCTTAAGAAATGTCATTATTGTGCGCTAGGAACAGGTACCTGATGGCTCTTGATATGTTGAAATCTCTGTGAGATTTATAGCCGTACGCTTTAAGATGAAATCTGCTTTTTACTATCTTGATGGTAATCGAGGGTTTCTTTTGCAGTAGGGGGCATGTCCCGGCCTCCAAAGCCGGCGGCAACCGCCAAGAAAGTCGCTCCTCCGGCAGTCCCTCACGAATTTCGACATTCCGGAAGCTCCTTTGGGTCTGCAGGGTACTCTTCCTCCGAAGACGGCGTCTTTCTTGCTCCATCCGATACATCTGGAATACCAAGAGGTAATTATTTATATATTTATTTATAATACTCACGGATGACAAAATATTAATTATATTATAATAATAATAATAATTTATAAATATTAATTATTTATAGCTCGACTTCACTCGACTGCTCGTTATATCCGTTAAACGTAATATCTGGAAATATATTTGTTGTAATAAAGCTTCCAAAACCATGTTCACTATTAGCAAAAATACATTTTCAGACTCAAAAACTGTTCAAGATTATGGGATTTTTTAGACGTCTACTATTAGTTATTTTTGATCAAAGAAATGTATGGTGGTATGATTTTCTTGATAAACACCATATTAGTAGTTTCAGTTCCAGATATACCTCTTAAATTTAGGGATTATGGAAAGTGCACCAGTAATCGTTATTTATGATATAAATGCTAAAAGTGACATTTTATTTTGCGAGAAGGGAAGTTTGGGACACGACGCCGAAGGCGGAGTGTCCCATCCCTTCGAACAAATTAAAATCACTTTTAGCACATATATCATACACTATTTTTCTACAAACACCATAAAAAGTACAAATCAATGCATTTCTTACGTTATTAAATTTATAAAATATCATTTTGAAATCCAATTATACATGAAGTTTATTGTTGCTAAGGTTATGAAAATTCGATCGTTTGTTGACAAGTAACTTCAAATCTCGTGACGGCGACGAAGAAAATTTTTTGTTTGCATGTAAAACACTATCCACTTCAGATTACTTATTCTACTGTAGTTTCTCTAACTGTACATTTAATTAAGTAAATAAATGTAATGTTAATAGTAAATCACGTTAATTACTTTTAACACCAGTGACTTAAAATGACACTTTAGACTATGACTTTAGACTCATACTATGTATTATTTAACTACCATTTTTGACTTCACTTAACTACTATTAGTTTACTGTCACTTTGATCTACGTAAACTATCTTAGGGTGAAGACATCTCCCACCCCTTTAGCAATCCTAGTGGGGGTTGCTCAGCTAGGGGGTATAATATCTGTGTTGCTTATACGGCTTGAGCGAGATATATAGTGTAGTTTACAATTACAGTTTCTTCGGAAACGCTCGTTATATCCGGGTCTCGTTTTATTCGAGCTCGTCTTAACTTATTTCACTTTAAGTGGTTGGATAAACTTACGCACTGATTTGTATACAAAGTATGAAGTTTTCCAACAGTAAGTATTTTTTTACAAATACCCTATAGATTGCCATACCTATACAGATATAGAGAATTCATTTTTTGTAATTTTTTGTATATCAGAACGAGTAAATATGAGATATTTAATAAAAGCGATGCCCATTGGTGTACTATTAATCTAAGTATGTGATACGGACTTGACCATGATGTATTGATCAACTAAACAAATCCTTTAATTGTTTGTTTTGGGAAAAACAAGAGTTTGCAATTCCTATACAGTGTAATAGCCAATTATACAATGAGTTCACGATGAAGGGAATATATTCAATAAAATAAAGACAATTGTTTTTGTTGAAAAACGCTCGGACGTCAATTTAGATTTTGGCTCACTAGCACTTTCGATTTTCCCAGAAGTGACACCAATTTTCTTATTTCAAATGCAACATCCTGTATATTGTAACGGATTTGGATAGATAATCCACAAACGTATTTAGTAAACCCAAATTTGACATATTTATCATGAAAATTTACAGAAATATTTATGAAAATGTAATTTGATAATTTTCTTCTGAAGATTGCATTCTGTATATACAATGCAATTTTACCTAGTGATAGTTGCCATAGAAGTTGATAGATTTGTCAGAATTACTGGTGGAAGCTGCTATATGCGGTTTTTAAGAACTAATCACAACTATTATTCCATCAATAATCAAGATGCTTCTAACAGAAACAGAACGAATACTCATGATTGGTTCTGGAGATCGAATTCGAACTCAAGAACAAGTTTGTAATTTATATAATAAAACTTGCACTGGCTGCCAATTAATCAAACCGTGAGCAAAATAGAAAAAAAGTTTAGAGAGTTTGGCCATGTTAGGGATTTGCCTAAAGGTAAACCAGCCCAGATAACTCACGACATTAACGTAAGCTTAGAAGCTGAAGAAAATCTTCATGTGACAGTTAGAGATATGTAAAGGAATTATGATTTGGGAACAGGTACAGAGTCTCAAAGATATTTTGAACAGCAAAATATCACCCAACTTAGTTCATGAATTGTTAGAAGGTGACTTTGACCGTATGTTCGAATTCTGCGAGCAGATAATCGGAATATATAATGAAAATTTAAATTTTATTCAGAAAATAGTCTTTTCGGATGAGGCAACGTTCTATCTAAATGGTACCATCAACAGACAAAATTACAGGTATTGGGCGACATAAAACTCCCATTGGATGCAGGAGATACACTCTTAGCGTCCTCAAAATTAATGTATGGGCGGCAATCATGGGTAACAGATCTCTAGGACTGTGTTTTTTTGAAGGAACGCTGAACGGAGAACGCTACCTGGAGTTTCTTCAGTTGTCCTTGCTGATTTAGTTGCTTTATTTTCCAATCACCAAAATCCTGATCTACCAAACCATCAAATCTTTTTCCAGCGGGATGGAGCACCTCCGCAGTATGACTAATGCATAATGTTCGACGGTTTTTGGATGTCACCTTTCCCAGCAGGTGGATCAGCAGGAGGGAAACCTATCGAGTGGCCACCTAAGTCACCTGATATAGCACCTTTAGATTTTTTGTGGAGTTATTTAAAATTCAACTTAAAATACAATAAACCAAATATCCTGGAAATTTTAAAAGATAGGATTTGTCAGGAAATACGATTAATTTTACCTGAATTTCTTCAAAATGTCTTAACACGGAATAATTGTTCGACTTGAGAAATGCATTGAAATGAACGGGGACATCAGTTTGAACATTTATTATAAAAGTTTATTTATGTTTATGAATCGCTTAAAATAGTTGTGAAGTTGCTATCTAAACTTTTATTTTGGATTGCATTACTTTTATAATTTTTGTAAGTATTTTTGTAAATGTTTACGATATGTATGTCAAATTTGGGTTTACTGAAAACATTTATTGATTATAATAATGGTACGGCTCTCACCCCATGAAGGGGTTTGGCTTGCTTCCTTATCCTTGCTCTCACACCCGGTTGTTGCGTACAAAATTAATGACACGTGGTGATATGGTGAGCATCACACAGTAGACAACCGCATTACAACCCCTTGTTCATTTGAACGCAGCTACCCAATTATTTAAAGCGCCAGGGTAGGCGCCCGCCAGGCATCGTCCCAGTGCTCTAACCACTGGACCACACTGGCGCCACGATTATTAATTATCTATCTAAACAATTATTAGTGGTCTCCAGCAATTCTGACAAATTCATTAACTTCCACGGCAACTGCCACTAAGTAAAATTGCATTGTATGAACAAAATGCAATCTCCAGAAGAAAAATGGTTGAATTAAACTTTGATAAACACTTTCTGTACATTTTCATGATAAATATGTCTAACTTGGATTTACTGAATATGTTTATTGATTAAAATGTTAAAATGTACAGGGTGTTGCATTTCAAATAAGAAAGTTGGTGTCACTTCCGGGAAACCCGGAAGGGCTATTGACATATGGGTCAAAAAATTCTAATTCAAAAATCTAAATTGACACGTCCGAGTGTTTTTGAACAAAAATAATTGCTTTTATTTTATTGAATTGATTCCTTTCATAGTGAACTCCTTGTATATTGATAATTTTACTCTCAAATTTAACTTCTTTTAAACATGGCCTATAAGCAACCATAAATCGGTTATGACTTATTCTAGTGTTTCATTTGGATAAAAGTCTTTCTGTTTTGCGTAATTAACACATGAAACATAAATACCAATTGTGGCTAGCGGTTAATTCACCTAAGAACGCAATTATTTGTAAATCTGTTTCAATCAATCATCCTGTATATTTTACGACAGTTTTATAAAAAATAATTCCATTATTAACCACTTTACTGAAAATTGTTAATTCGCTCTCCACTTCAATAAATATACGATATTTCAAACTCCAGGTGGCAACCCGTTATTGGCTTGTGAAATAAATTTCAAAAAACATCGCGAATACAGGGTGATTTATGCGAAAGTACAAGTTTACGATTCCAAATATAGACAACCCAAAATACGTATCATAGGGCACCGTGATATCTTAATTTCTATTGACGGTATTATGAGTCAGAGGTGCCAGATCGATATGCTCGACTGTTCTGTCAGCTTTATAATCTTCTAAATTAATACATTATTAGAATTACTATTTTATCATATTTGAAATACTTAAACGTACCTCTGAGGTACATATTTACAAATACATTTTTATTGTTGCAGTTAATTGCGTCGATTATAGTAATAATTTCGAATTTAAAGTAATTTTGATATTAAATTTTAAACTATATTATAAATTCAAATTTTCGATATAGAGAGAAACAATTACATTTTGACCATTTTTGAGCCTAACATTTTACTTTAATTACGTAACTTCAAATGCAAAGTTGAAATATATTTATTTTTTCATGACAGCCTTTCTTAGCCTCCAGCTTTATAGAAAGCCACATTGATAATTCCAGATACTACTAATATTTAATTTCTGTCATGCAAACTACTGTTTTCCAGTGTAAAACGAAATGAATGTAAACAGTCAATTTTTTATTCCGAGAGAATGGCCCCCTCTGGCTTCTATTTACTAACGCCCATGTCTTTGAGTGTTTCAGAAACTTCTGGGCGCAATAAGTGCAAATATTAGATCTTGGTTAAGAGAACTTGACAAACAAAGGGTGGTGCGTAGCCCAGAGGTTCAGCTAGTTAAATTTTTAATTTGTTTTCTTTTTTCCGCATTTTTTTGGCAAATTAATTTCAAGTAGTTATCATTGTACAGCGATGTTTGTCTCGTACAATGTGAAAACACATTGTCCTGAAAATTACAGTTCTCAGGGCAGAACGATAAGATGCTCAAACTTTGCATTATGCAGATTTTAATGAACAACGCTCTGAAAGCGAGCTACTTAAAAGCAAATTCAAGTTAATTGCAGCATCAAACTTGTCCTTGGTTTACTCGGATTGCGCACTGCACATACATGATCGTAATAACACCGCCTTTAGCAAAAATGCTGATTACTCCAGACTGACTAAATGGTACTCGCAAGGCAAATTTGCGACCTTGTGCAATAATTCACACACGGTACGGTTTGTCCTGGGGGAAGGAAGGATAAGTGGCTCGCGTTTTTTTTTCCTTTTAATTATTTCCTATGTATAACAGCGGCAATTTGTCAAAACCAATCGGTAATTAGACATTTTATAGCGCTATCTTTGAAAGGAATTTCTTTGAGTTTTTTGCATAATTTTTGAAACTTTCTAAAGCAGTAGTTCATTCAAAATCAGCGGCTAAACGGCGAACTGACGCCATTTATTACCAAGGAGCACAATGTTATTGCTTGCTAGATGGCACTGGAATA
Organism: Limonius californicus; assembly: GCA_014611495.1. Lineage (NCBI taxonomy): Eukaryota > Metazoa > Arthropoda > Insecta > Coleoptera > Elateridae > Limonius > Limonius californicus. The sequence goes on along the minus strand of JABXWE010016715.1, from coordinate 14,423 downwards.
ATCCGAAAAAAACATTTTGCATTATATAAGCAGCTAACCGCGATGAGATTAGGCATCATTCCAAAATTGTTGGCTGTACTCTTGACTGTGTGTTGAGTGCAATAAATCGGCATCAAATATTTAACGTTGAGTACGAGCTATATTCGTTGTGTTAAAGATGGATACATTTTTAAAACAGTCATTAGAACTTTCCGCGTCTGCCAGTGGCAAGAATACGAAGACAAATATGTTGTACAGCGATGAATATTTCAAATATGGTTTTACCGTTAATTCCCAGAAACCCCAGTTTGTCGAGAAATATTGTCAAAAGAAAGTATGAAATCATCAGAGCTGTTTTGACAGTTAAATACCAAACATCCAGACAAAAAAGGAAAACCTGTGGAATTCTTTGAAAGAAAGCTACCACCCCTAATGAAAAGCAATACTATCAAGTTATCGAGTTGCATTTCGCATTGCCAAACCCAGCGAGCCACATACAATTGCTGAAGATCTGATTTTTTTCAGCACTTGTTGAAATGGTGCAAATAATGGTTGGTGCAAAAGAGGCTGACAAACTGAAAGCAACGCCCCTTGCTAATAGTACTATCCAAAGAAGAATAAGAAACATGACGATAGATATTCGAACACAAGTTGTTGAAAATAATTAAGTGCACGTATTTATTATTACAGATGGCCGAATCTATGGATATTTCTAACTGTGCCCAATTTATAGCATTTGTAAGATACAGTACTGGACCTGGTATTACACAAAGTATTTTATTTTGTACTTCATTAGAGGTCAATACCACCGGAAACAACACTTTCATGCAAAGTACTAATAAATACGAGATTGACTGGGCAAAATTGTCAGATTAAAAGAGACAATGCCAAATGCTACGTTTTTTTTTTCATACGACTAACTATTTCCAATCTGCTTCATAAAGCATTAAGCAAATTTTATACATGGGGAAGCAACATGGAAAGTGAACAAATGCTACATGGTTACACTGTTTATTTACATTGAGAATCTCTTGCATCAAAATCTTTGCCTTCTGAGCTGGATTGTGTTTTGAAAAATAGCATTAAAGTGGTAAATTCTATCAAGAGAATAAATAGCGTTATAGACTAGTATAGCAGAAGCATTTGTGAAGGCATGGGTTCTTTATACGCAAATCTGCTTTATCACATGGAAGTAAGATGGCCTTCGAGGGGTAACGTCTTGAAAAGTTTTGATGTAGCTGCAAGATGAGAAACTGGAATATGAGAACATATTTTCCAATTTCCTTGGTCTTCTTAGGCTAACTTTCCTTGTTGATTTTTTGAGCACTTAAACATTCTGAGTAGTAGTTTTCAAGGCCGCGATATTAACATAATAACAGCCACTGGAGAAATTAACGGATTTACGTAGAAACTTGCTTTCTGGTCGATTTCAATTGGGAAAAAGAAGTGATTTATTCCAGCGCGTTCAAGAACTCATGGAAGACTTAGTTAAGGATAATAATATGCTAAATTCTGAGCACGTGTTTGCGGATATGCAAGTTAGTTTGTACAATTTAAAACAACAGGTCAGTGACTATTTCCCCAAAGATATTAAAAACAGTTACGACAATCACAGATGGATATTGACTCCGTTTTTAGACAATTCCGTTGAACAAGCTGAAATTTCGACAAACGCGAATGCTGATTACAGACTTTTTTCCCAGATCGTGGACCAATTTTGTACCAAACAAGTGCAAGAATATCCGGAGCTTGCGGATAAATCTATAAAGTGTTTATGCCATTTGCAACATCATATTTGTGTGAAATAAGTTTGTTTTCTATGACTGCCAAAATGAAATTAAGAAATCGTCAAACCGGGGTCAAACCCCGGCTGAGGTGACTATCATATTTCACTTAGTTAAGTTTAGGGTGCATGTTGCATGAATGTAAGGGACGCTCTTATCCCCTTGAAGTAATGCGAAAGCGGTTGGGGGGGGGGTAGTGTGAATGAATGTTAATAAAAAAGTTAGTTTCTGAAAAACAGGCACATGCACCGCATTAATGTTTTTACTTTGCAACTTGTTTTTATGTTTACAGTTATTTATATATATTTTAAGTTTGATTTATTTTTGTTTACTTTGTGAAAGGCAGAAATAAATGTCTTGAAAAGGCATTTTGGTTTATTTTGGAAATCCTTCCACGACCCCAAAGGGGCCGCTACCGACACTTTGGAAACCTCTGTTCTAACGAATTGGCAACGTTGAATTGCACTACACACACGATTTTTCTTTCTGCTGGTGTTGCAAACCCGTGAAAAAATAAAAATACCACGGTTGGCTCTTCGATTGTAAATTTTAAATGCTTTTCGAGGAATACCCCATAAGATTTAGTATTATGAAAATTTATGCGTTATGGTGGGCGTAATAAAACGTATGTGGCAATAAGTTTGACTCATATTTTCGCAATGACATTCATTTTTACAACCCAATAGTCATTCATCAAAATTACGACCGCATATGTACGTAGCGAAAAAGTTGCCTTCTGAATTTTTTTCTTCCTTATTAACATGTGGCGCTTCTTCAAAGATCCACTCGTAACGGACTGGCCTGCTTTGAAATATGCGCTATTAAAATATAGCCTATTAAAATTTTAGTCCTCCGACCAGCTGTAAATCAAGATAACCAGTTGTAATAAATTTAATTTTTAAAATACTCCGGGATATGCATTTATTGTTCTTCTTGCAACATCCTTTGTCTTCATTATTGTTGCTCAAGGATAAACGGAGAAATTTTTTCCATCTATATCAATCGCTTAATTGAAAGTTTGTGAAAGATGTATTAATTTATGTCGCATTTGTTCTAATTAAGTAGATTAAACGATAGTTCAGATGATTTAATGATCTACGTATATATGGCCTGATGGAAATGGGATTGAAGGAAGATTGCTGTCCCGGCTCATCCTGCAATAAAGCAGATATTAAATCGTCGACAGAATGACTTAGGTTTATTTAATAACGGCTTTAGATTTATACAAAAAACCACTTCTTGTTAACTGTCAACCGTGGTTAAGTTTCCGCATATGGAATCCCGCAGAATGTTGCCGTTTGCATTGGATATTAAGGAAGTGAAGTAACTCATAACTAAACCAAGAAAGACGACATAATTAGTTCTGTAAATGATTCCTTTATATTTGCATTGCTGATTCTATTCTGGCATTCTTTAGCAAATGAGAAAGTTCCTAGACGTCATAATTAATGTGACAATCCGATCTTGCCCACAGACGTTGACGTCCAAAAGTAATAATTTTAACTTGTTAATTGTTTGCTGCCTTACTTCTTTGAAATAATACTTTTAACATTTGATTTTTTGCCATTTGTGGCAACGTTTAGAATGCTTATCAGATATTTTTTCCGTAGGTGTCATAATTAATAATAAAATCCGATCTATCCGCAGACGCTGTCGTTCCAAATGTAAAAATTAACACATTTTTTCTTTTTGTGCAGTTTGCGGCGACGTTTAGAATGCTTATCTGTTAATTTTTTAGTCCTCTGTGGTCGTGTTGCCATAACCATCAACTTGACGTGATGATGGGGCATGGGAGCGGTATTCCTGGCGATTCTTGACTTCATGTACCATTTGTAACCACTTGGCAGATGCCATGCACCGGTTTTACCTTGTGCGTACCGGGTGAATGTACTCCGGTTGCACTTTGTAGATATTGCAAGGGCGATTTAAAATACTGCGTATGACTTCTGTGAAAAATCCTTAAGGTATTTGCTGGATAACGAAGCCGTAGAAATCCCTTAAAGTTTATCCCCGGGATAGGTTGAGCGATGAACATCCAACGCGTGTGCACCCTCCATCCTTCAAAAATCTTAATACCATATGCATATACAACTGTTGAACCTGAAAGTTTGTAATTTCCGTTAGAAAGAGGGTCTTTGAAGGTTTTCAAAATGGTATACAGCAATTTATATTGTTCAGTTTTCTTTAACTTTGCCAGCAAATTTCGATTTTCCACGGCCTGCAAAATATTCTTCCGCTTTTTCAACTTCTTAATTAAATAAACAATTTTTCACCAAGGATTATATTCAGTGATGGGAACAGGTGAATATCAAACTGAGTTAAATCAGGTGAACTAGATAGATGGGCAGCTAATCGTACTTTAATTCTTAATTGCTTTAATTTAATTGAGTTTTGCAGTGGAAACGACACTTGTATGGGCCTGTCTACTGATTTGATGAAAAAATGCCTTTTTTTCCTTCAGTTTGCATCCCAAAAATTCGTTACCTTTCCATTAGACTTTCAATCTATAACCTGATTTGGTGACAAAGAGTGGTTATATTTCCATTATTGTGGTTGTGGTTTTGCTTAGAGCAGGGGTAGACAACCTTTTCGGCGGACCAGGCCACTTTAGTATCCGGTAAGTGGTGGCGGGGATGTGGGTGCATATGTCGCGAGACACACTTACGAAATTAATTTTTAAGCTTAGCTATTAAACCAACGTCCCTTAATAAGTTGAGAAGTGGTATATTTTTCGATCCACCAAACCTTGAATCCGCACCCTCCGTTCAGTGCCACTACCGTCAGATGAGTACCTGCGAGGTATTGGGGCTGTTGTAAGCTCTAGTATACAACGTGACAAATTCACCATTACACAATCAGTTTTGCGGTTAGTGAAACCAATAGAAGAACCAGTCGACATGTGACAGCCTACAATTTGCCCTCGAAGCAAACCTCTGAAAAATTTTCAATATTCTGCTAATGTTATTAAATTGCTTCATAGTTCGGCAGACTATTAAGTATGTTCTCAATTTCATATTGATTTGTTTAAATAAGTCGGTATTATAAAATAAGGAACGTATAAAAAGTAAAATTTGTTGATTGTTTTAGGGAGAAATGGAGAGGAAAAACGTAGTAAAAATGTATACCACCTCTTGGGTACTGTGATAGTTCTTCGACCTCCCGACTTGAAGGTTAAGGTTCCATCAATAGTAATAATAAAAGAATGAGTAAAAACAATAAAATTAGTGGTGAACTCGATCGCCGCCACGGGACAATAAGGATTTTTACGAAACATTGTGGGGGTTGCACGAAAAAGAATTTTTTGACGAAATTACGCGGGGTGCACGAGGGGTTCTAGAGAATCTCTGTTTTAGAGTATATAATAGCTAATCCATGTTTCGTCTGTGGTTACAAATCAACGCTCGAGATCGAGATCAATTCGGTCAAGTGCACTAAACGGATAGCTTTTTACATGCCTAATTGTTTAGTTAAGAGATTAAAAGTACGTTTATCTAATATACCAACAGCGTTAGCAATTTCACAACCCCCTCATTTGGATATATTATGGAGTTTTCAATGATTTGTGGAGGTGTGATACATTTTGAACCCCCATCGCAAGGGATGTAGTCGAAAATAGATTGTTTTCCATATTGGTATGAATGTTTGTTGCCGACAAACCTTAATTACAGCATGATTTTCCATTAAAAAAATATTTTTAAAAAGCAAATGTATACAAACAATTACTTGGCAGACTGATTTGATATTTTACAGCTATTAATATGACAGTTGGAAATAGTTCCTTGTCCTAATAATTTCACAAACTTTTTCGTAAAATACAAATAAAAGTGTCTTAATTTGTTTCGTAAAATAAACAAACAACATTAACAACCAGCTCCTAAAAAGAAGGTACCTAATGGATTAGTTCTCTTTCGTTAATTGTTTATAAACTTTTAAGTTTAAACCATGATGATTAACTTAACGAGTGGCTGCGTCTGGATTTTAGCACTGTGTGGGCAGAGATCTGTAAATACAAAATGTAGGTGGGCTTTGGGTTTTACAAAAAGAAATGTACGCCCCGCTAAGTATCAGTATTCAAATTCAGTTCAAATAAATCTTGTAAATGAACTGGTGTAAGTTTCTACGAGGCTTGTTCAACTGAAACCCATCTTTGATCAACTTAGCCTTGAAAACAAATGCAATAATTCAAATGACGTTTGTTAATGTTAGTAGTGTCTGTAAGCAACACATTAATAAGTTTCTAGCGTTTGAATTTGATTTTGATTTTTAAAATTTCGATTTTGATATGGCGTTTATTGTTGAAAATCCGTCCAAGTTTGAAAAGCGTGCGGTGCTACAATTTTTATGCGCTGAGGGTGTGCTGCCATTGCAGATTCATACCCGAATGCAAGCAGTGTATGGAAATACATCTATTGCGTCCCAAACTGTGAAGGAATGGTGCCGAAAATTTAAGAATGGAAAAGAGGGGACTATGGATGAGCCGCGACCAGGTGCACGATGTACTGCATTAACAGAAAACAATATGGCATGTATGGAAGGCCTTATTAGAGAAAATCGTAGAATTTTAATTTGAGAAATTTCAGAAATTGTGGGTGCGAGTGTAGGATCTGTCCATAGTATTGTTCGTAATGTGGGTTAGAACAGAGTTTGTTCGCAATAGATTCCTCGTCTCTTGTCTAATGAACAAAAATGCTTACGAATGGGCTTATCTCAATAACACCTCAGACTATAGGCAAAATAGTGGTGACTTTCTTCTGTCAGTAGTTGCTGGTGACGAAACTTGGCGCCTTTACTACAAGCCATCCAGTAAGTTATCGTAGATGCAGTGGAAAGATTAAAGTTCACCACCACCGAAGAAGTTTAAAGCACAATCTTCTGCAGGCAAGGTGATGTTAACATTTTTTTTTAGCCATGAAGGATCCTTGTTGATAGTGTTTAAGGAACCTGGAGTAAATGTCAATACAAATCTGTACAATGAAACTTTGAACAAGCTTCATCAAGCAATAAGACGGCAACGTCCAGGAAAACTTAAGCGTGAGGTCATTTTGCTGCACGACAATGCTAGGCCTTATGTTGCTAATGTGGTAAAAGAAAATCTTCAACGATTAAATGGAGGGTTATGAGTATCCACTCGGATCTATCGCCTTGCGATTTCCATATTTTTGGACCGCCGAAAAGGGCGTAAAAAGGTCGGCATTTTGAGTCTGACGTAGAAGTTCAGATAGCTGTGGAAGACTTCTTCAGTTAGCAACCAGAAGATTAAAACGGCATTTAAAAAATTAATTTAGTTTAAGTTGATACTATACTGGTGATATATACGATGAAACATATTTATCTACAATTTTGTTAACATTAGGACACTTCGCAGCATCTGTTTTAGGTAAAAAATTTCGACTTCTGATCTACTAAATATGTATAATAAAAAAAATGCTTCGCATCAGGAACGTTACAATAGGAGTTACCCATGTAACTTGTATTCTCTGGAAAATTAACATGGCAATAATTTCAGTACTACATTAATTAGATGTCATTTTATACATACCAAATACATCTCTGTGTGGATGTTTTAATGATACGTACAAGAGGGTACGCATAGGTCGTCGTTAACGAAATCTTTATAGTAACATTGATTACAGTTCGTATATGCCTAAAATAGCAAGGTGAGTGTAACTGTGTCCTGTAGCACAGCAATTGATTGCTAGCCGTGAAACACAGTAAATGCGCAGAATAAAAGACTCGCAAGATACACAATAAACTAGGTTTCAGCATTACCTTTATATTTTTCAATTTTGAAAACCATCTTTGACAGTAGATATGAGTGTAGGTAATCTTATAAATACAGGACAATTCATGGGAGGGCACGAGCCTATCATTTCAAAAACAGGCAACCCAAAATACACTTCGCAAGATATTGCGATATCTGAATTTTTATTGACGATATTATAAATCAGAAACGCCTGTTTCATATGCTTGGCAGTTTACTTTTAAATTAATAAACTGTTACACGTACTATTTTATGATATTTGAAATACTTAAACAGGCATCTCTGATTTATAATACCGCCAATAAAAATTTAGCGGCGCAGGAAAGTGCAATAGGAAATAGAAATAGAACGTTCAGTGATTTAGAATTTGTGGGCCTGCAGACCAGCACTCACCCCCTGTTAAAACATTTATAATTTTTTTATGATCACAGAAACCTGCGTTCACAAATTGCGCTAGATAATGTAACAATAATAGATGGTTATTTGACATAATGTGTGTAATTTATATACGTGTGTAGTAAGTTCATTCATTGTTTGTCATTTTTAATTTTTTATTTAATAGGGTCTATATCACACCCGCAATGTTGTGGAATTGGCATTTTTTTATTCCTAAATGTTTGTATTGACGTTATAAATTTTAAGCAAATATTCAATAAACTCTACAGTGTGATTTAGAATAGCATTTATTTTATAGAGAGATATTTTGCTTCTTTTTACAGTATTTTGTAATGTTTATAAATCCCGGTGGGCGTTTGGATAGGCTAATGTCCACCCATACCCATTTGTGGCACCGCCGCTGAATTGAATATAACAAATTAGTTTGTTAACTCGCGCTTATTAAATAATGAGCCGTTGCTTTTGAAATATCGTAGGTACTGCAATCATTAGGAAACATTTTTTTTTGAAAATCTCTATAGAAAACTTTCTTTAATTCATTGTAGCCGCATTCCCACACCTACGTGCCCACCTCTCTCTGTCTTGTGCATCATCTTCAAGATTTCTATTCTTCACTGTATCTCCTATAGTGTCGTTCCATGGTCTGTCTATTGTGTCGTTCCGTGATCTTGGATGTCCCCTTTTCTTCTATCCCGGTGGTATCCAGCGCAAATATCCTTTTTACCACCTTGTGTCCTCCTTCCTTATTATATGACCGAACCATTTTAAACCCTTCTTTTCTATCCGTTCCACTATATTTTCTTCTACGTCTATTCTTCGTATCCCCTCATTGCTTACTCTTTCGAGAGTTAAATGATAGTCGTAGACAAACGAAGGTTAACATTTGCCGGAAAAATATTTAAACAGACAAATGGCGTTTGGTTCGTATGTAAGTAATTGCCAATAGAGCCAATAGCCCATAAAATAGAACATAGCCTTTGTCAAGGACTAAAAATTGCAGAATTTGCTGGTTGGTACCAAGTTGTGCTATGCGGTTTCACATTTTGAAGCACTGATCTAGTGGCTTTAATTACCAAGAATTCCATTAAAAAATTCATCCACACAACCTTATAACAATTAAGCAAACTGAAACGAAACTGTTGTATTTGAATATAACAACTAACGAGTGCAATTATATGCGTTAGAAAACACCTGACTATATTTTTTATCAAAGTATACTAACTGTAGGTATTAAAACTGTTACCATTTTTTTTAAATATTAGTAGGTAGATAATAAAAAACAACAAATAAAATATTTAAGACTGTCAATACACTATGTTTTAATCGAAACTAAACTGTAATCTTAGGTCCACAATATTAAATATGCGTGGTTTTATACGCAAAACAAGTTTTAATCTGTGAAAACTACTTGAAATATACAAAAATTGCCGTAAATATGCTAATACTGCTTAATATGCTAAAGCTGGTGTCAATATGCTAAATTTGCTTTACAGAGCTGCTATAAATATGCTAAAGCTGCATTAAATATGCTGAAGCTGCTTTAAATATGCTGAAGCCGCTGTAAATATGATTAAGCTGCTTTAAATATGGTAAACCTTCTTCAAAGCTGCATTAAATATGCTAAAGCTACTTTAAATATGCTAGAACTGCTTTAAATATGTTAAAGATGCTTTAATTGTGCTAACACTGCAGTAAATATGCTACAGCTACTGTAAATATGCTAAACCTTCTTTAAATATGCTAAAGCTGCTTTAAATATGATAGAGCTGCTTTAAATATGCTAAAACTGCTTTAAATATGCTAAACCTTCTTTAAATCTGCATTAATATGCAAAAGCTGCTTAAATAAGCAAAAGCTGCTTTAAATATGCTAAACTTTCTTTAATGCTGCATTAAATATGCTAAACCTTCTTTAAAGCTGCCTTAAATATGCTAGAGCTGCTGTAAATATGCTTGAGCTGCTGTAAATATGCCAAAGCTGCTCTAAATATTGTAAAGCTGCATTAAATATGCTAAAGCTGCTGTATATATGCTTAAGGTGCTTTAAATATGCTAAACTTTCTTTATAGCTGCTTTAACTATGCTAAAGCTGCTTTAAATATGCTAAACCTTCTTTAAATCTGCATTAAATATGCTAAAGCTGCTTTAAATATGCTGAAACTGCTTCAAATTACACTATAGTATACGCGTGCAACGCAAAATATATAAACGTACAGCACCGTGAAAGTTCTTGTATTACGGAAAGATACATGCATGTGTAAATAATTCAACTCCTTAGTAAAAAAATGTATTTGTTAATGATTTCTTATAGCCATTACTGTATATCTTTCGTGAACTATAGCTGCTTTAATTCTACTTGTGATTAAACGTTTATTTATAAGTTGTCGTTTAGAGTCGGGCTTCCAAAACATTTGGAATTGAGGTTTTATTGACTACCTAAAAGACTTAAAAGGATTATTTCTAAATACAAAAACGACATACACCTAAAATCACAGATGTACATCAACTCAAGCCATACAAACTTTACTATGTCGAAAATTTAAGTATTCAGAACTAATTTTAACTTGTTTATTGCAGATGACCATTCAGATTATGGGAGCACAGTTAGCAGTAGTACAGGAAAGTCGCCAGGGCCGATTTTCCCACCACCTACCTTTACATTCCCTGGGCAACCACCGCCAGGAGGTGTTCTCACCCACAAGGCTGCTGTTTACTACCATCACCAGCTTAGTCTTCAAGAAGACCAAGGCATTGATATGACCCAGGTAAGCCGCAGCAAATACTTGTATTTTCTAGATATTAATATTGGGGATTTTTAGTCTCCTGGGCGAGATAGTCCAGGTTCATCGAGTGGCAGTGCTGGTTCTGGTTCAAGGCATAGTACTGCATCTCTTGATAGTGGAAGAGCTTCTTACCATCCTCTTAGCAATGCCGGTCGTAGCACTATTGGCTCATCCAACAGTCCACGATGCTCACTTAGCTCATGTTCTATAGGCTCTGAACAGGGAAGAGTTGAAAGAATGATACACCAAGGTGTTCCTGTGAGTAGTTTTTGTAGTTTGGTAGTTTTCAAGATTGAAAATAACTTTTTCCAGGATCAAGAAATAATTCATGCTTGGCTGGTCGATCTCCAGTTTGAGGATTACTTTCCCTTATTTTTATCAGCCGGTTATGATTTACCAACCATTGGTAGGATGACTCCTGAGGATTTAACAGCAATAGGAATAACGAAACCGCACCACCGTAAAAGGCTAAAAGCAGAAATTGCCCAGCTGAACTTGCCGGACAACCTGCCTGATTACATACCTGTAAGACTTCTCGCTTAGATAATTATCACTTCCAGTACTATTATCATTAGCATAAATAGTCTAATAAGGGCTGGGCGTTGGAGGTGTTATTATACAAATGTCGGTAACTTTTCTTTAACAAGCTGTTATTAGCTGCTGTATGTTTGTATTTCTGATTTTTACGTTCCTATACGCATATATGGGAGTGTATTGTAATTGCAAAAATTTATGATATTTAGAGCTTGACGGAATGCGCGTAGGAAGAAGAAAAAGGGATTTTAAAAAAATGTCTAACCGTGACCTAACTCCGCAACTAAAGGGCCAATTGTAATTAAATTTCGAATGGCCAAGTACAATAACAGTATTTCTAATAATTTCTCAAAGGAATCTGGAACTAGAACGGAAATTCGAGGCGTTTTTTGATATCATTTATAGGAAAACGATTTTATAATTCGAGCAAGAAATCTCCAAAGAATTTTAATTTAAATAGAGTCCCTTATCCATATTTTTTGAAGATTTAGATGTACCGACCGTTTATTCAAAAACAAATCCAATTATAAATTCAGAATTTTGTGTTGATGACAAATACCAAAAAAATATACAAGGTGGTGTGTCCTCTTCGAAATAAGCAAGCTGGGGTCATTTTAGTATATCCGAAAATGTATGAAACTTATATTTAGTGTTGAATAATGATGCTCTATATTCATGAGAAGGGCTTGAGGTTTCTTTTTTATTTCAATATGTAAGGAAAATACTGTGAAACTCGAATATAGTCGTGATTAAAGCAGGCTCAAATTTCCAAAAGAATAATTTTACGTGTTTTTGAATAACTTTGGGTAAGGTGCAATTTTTTATGCACCTTTTATATGTTTGAATTGCATTAACTTTGTATCCATTGGCACTTCAAACGCTAGGGCACGTTACTAATTCGAAAAATCTCAGTGGAGATATGTAAAGACCCACGAGCAAACATGATCTGACCCACCTCCAAGTTGGAATTATATTTGTTGTTTGATCCAGATGGTCAAAATCTTCTGAGGGCATACCTAAAACTTTAGCGTCTTCTGTTCTTAAGTCCTGTAACAAATTACTTTCATGTAGCTTTATTAAGAAATAGGTAAACTATAACCAACATAATCTTTTTGCTTTATTATCTTTTTTGGTCTTAACACTTCCATCCAAACATTATAACGCGCAATTATAAGAAACGTCCGCAACGCCCAGTGCTAAACAGTCCATACCCCCCAAATGCTAAAAAGTCCGCATGTTCAATGCTAAAAGTTCACACATCCAATGCTAAAATGTACATACGTTTCTAATGGTTCAAAGTCCATACGTTCAATGCTAAAATGTCCACACTCCCAATCCTAAAAGTCCACATGCCCCAATGCCAAAGTGTCCATACGCCCAATGTTAAAAAGTCCGCATGTCCAATGCTAAAAGTTCACACGCCCAATGCCAAAATATCCTTATGTGGTACGTCTCTAATGGTTCAACGTCGATACGGCCAATCCTAAAAGTTCACATTTCCAATGCTAAAAGTCCACACGCCCAATGTTAAAGTGTCCATACGTCTCTAATGGTTCAAAGTCTATACGCCCAATGCTAAAATGTCCTTATGTCTGTAACGGTTCGAAGTCGATATGCCCACTGCTAAAAGTCCATATGCCCAATGCTAAAATGTCCATACGTCTAATGGTTCAAAGTCGATTCGCCCAATGCTAAAAGTCCATACGCCCAATGCTAAAAATTCCGCATGTCCAATGCTAAAAGTCCACACGCCCAATGCTAAAATGTCCATACGTTTCTAATGGTTCAAAGTCCTTACGCCCAATGCCAAAATGTCCATACGTCTCTAATGTTTCAAAGTCGATACGCACAATGCCAAAATATCCACACGTCTATAATGGTTCAAAATCGATACGCCCAATGCTAAGAGTACACACGTCCAATGCTAAAATGTCCATACGTCTCTAATGGTTATGCCCAATGCTAAAAGTCCATATACCCAATGCTGAATAGTACATATACCCAATGCTAAATAGTCCATACGTCTAGTGGTTCAAACTCTATACGCCCAATGCTAAATGTCCATATGTCCAATGCTAAAAGGTCCGCAAGTCCAATGCTAAAGGTCCACACGCCCAATGTTAAAATGTCCATACGTCGCTAATGGTCAAAGTCCATACGCCCAATGCCAAAATATCCACACGTCTATAATGGTTCAAAATCGATACGCCCAATGCTAAGAGTACACACATCCAATGCTAAAATGTCCATACGTCTGTAATGATTCGAAGTTGAATGCCCAATGCTAGAAATCCATATACCCAATGGTAAAAGTCCATATGCCCAATGCTAAAATGTCCATACGTCTAATTGTTCAAAGTCCATACGCCCAATGCCAAAATATCCACACGTCTATAATGGTTCAAAATCGATACGCCCAATGCTAAGAGTACACACGTCCAATGTTAAAATGTCCATACGTCTCTAATGGTTATGCCCAATGCTAAAAGTCCATATACCCAATGCTAAATAGTGCATACGTCTAGTGGTTCAAACTCTATACGCCCAATGCTAAAAGTCCATATGTCCAATGCTAAAAGGTCCGCATGTCCAATGCTAAAGGTCCGCATGTCCAATGCTGAAGGTCCACACGCCCAATGTTAAAATATCCATACGTCTCTAATGGTTCAAAGTCGATACGCCCAATGCCAAAATATCCACACGTCTATAATGGTTCAAAATCGATACGCCCAATGCTAAAATGTCCATACGTCTGTAATGATTCGAAGTCGAATGCCCAATGCTAGAAATCCATATACCCAATGGCAAAAGTCCATACGCCCAATGCTAAAATGTCCATACGTCTAATTGTTCAAAGTCGATACGCCCAATGCTAAAAGTCTATACGCCCAATGCTAAAATGTCCATACGTCTCTAACGGTTCAAAGTCGATACGCCCAATGCCAAAATATCCACACGTCTATAATGGTTCAAAATCGATACGTCCAATGCTAAGAGTACACACATCCAATGCTAAAATGTCCATACGTCTGTAATGATTCGAAGTCGAATGCCCAATGCTAGAAATCCATATACCCAATGGTAAAAGTCCATACGCCCAATGCTAAAATGTCCATACGTCTAATTGTTCAAAGTCGATACGCCCAATGCTAAAAGTCTATACGCCCAGTGCTAAAATGTCCATACG